>WEDG01014479.1:0-20970 GCA_017591395.1 Schistocephalus solidus | reverse complement strand
GGAATTTAGCGCAAAGCCACATGTACAGTAGATGACTTACCTCATGCAATGTGTTATCAAAAGTTAAGTGACTAGTTTTGCGTACATTTGGTTCTGTTATTTTAGTTTGTTGAGTGGATTTGGATATTTAGAAAGCCTTAACTTAAGCAAGGAGGATTCACGAGTTTATTTTGACGAGCTGCATTTTATGGACGGCACTTGGATTCGGTTAAAGAGACGGGAACCGCAACGGAGTCACGGCCTAAGGCAAAAAGAACGACTGAACATGCACGCCAAGACAGACCAAGACAGATCAGAAACACGCGGAAAACGAGGCCGCCAATCAGTGCGCATGGCTGCATCGAGTAAGCGTGCGATCCTAACTTTCGAGAGGATTCGAGCGTAAGAAGCGACCAATCAACGTGAGACACGTGGGCCAGTAGATTAGGGAACGCTCCCCGCGATTGGCATGCCATTGGTCGGAACGTTCGAGAACGCACAGAACTCCAATAAATAACCGAGAGTTGATGAGCCAGAGATTCGCTGTTTCTGCTGGTCTAGAATATATCGGTTTCTCCAGAATCCAGTTTTACCTTCTCCTCTAACACACGTCGGGATAGAACAAATTCCTTACCAAATTACCAAAATGCAGAGTTAGTCGGCTACAAATGGATATTTTTTGCAGAAAAAAATAAGCGTAAATCTGCTTGTTTACCTTCCTCTGTCAGCAAACCCCAGAAACTTGTTGAAAAGATAATGCAACAGCTAAGCAACCATATATGCGAGATCACAGATACAGTAGATTACCCAAATCTTGCAATGTGTGATTGAAAATTGAGTGAGTAGTTTTACGCACCTGTGGTCGTGTTATTTTGGCTTGTTGAGGAGATTAGGATATTCATAAAGCCTTTTTCTAAAGAACACTGCATGTTGAATCATATATCGCAAGTAAAAAGGCTGAATTTCGGGAAAATCAGAGGTTTTTGGATATCCAAGAAATTTTATATGCTATTTGATATCACAGAACAAAACCTATTAATTTGTGCGTTGTGATATAGAAGTTCATTAAGATAAGCAAGAAACATTTCAGCTAAATCCCTTCTGCAAGCAGAAAATATGATCTTAGTTCAATGAAAATCATATGAAGGCAAGTGTAGGAAATCACATAACTTTCAAGAAACATGAAATAAATCAAGCTTTAAAGATTTTTGCAAAATTCTGGCGTTTTTTGTCAAAAAACACAGGCAAAAAACTTGTGTACCAGTATTTTGTTTTGCTACGCCAAATATTAGACCCGTAAACAAAATGCATACAATATAATGTGCAGATGGACACCTAGAAAAACCCATGTTAAATTGGAAGCAAGCGCTAAGGTACTTTTTGCATAATGTAGTTTCACTAATCCGGGATTTGGAAACGCAATGGGCAGATGAGTTGCATTGCAAAATTTAAGCCCCTCTTTTGGGCATTGGCGCACATTCACGCAAACGAATATAGTAAAAAACTCTCAAATAAAGTGGAAGGTGAGTTGTTCATTTGCGTCAGCAAATGTATCGCTTATTTCAGGGAACTCAAAAATGCGGTCAAAAGTTCACATTTTTAACTTTACTTTGAAAATGTTAATGTATGCATATATTCGTCAGCTTAATATTACCTCAGAGCGCTTTTTTATGAGGTACCAAATTATGGAAAGTTTTTCAACTGATCTTAGGCATATTTATTGCCTATTTCTTTGTGGACGTTCATTTTTCTCGGCAATGAGTTTTAATTTTTGGATGAATTTACAAACATACCTCAAACGCCCAGCTGCATTAGAATGAATATCCAAAAACTCACTACTTGTGTAAATACTTTTAAGTAATATTTTATTTTGAAGGTTCTGATAAACATATAGAGCTGAATATACATTTATAGCCAAGCGCTTGAAAACCCTGAAATCGATTAGTTCTCACCGGTATTTCAAGGGCGATCTGACGCTAATTGTTATCCAATATCGAACTCATATTTTGCCCTCCTACGAAGCACCTGCCTATTTCACGAGCTGAAGTTGTCTTGCCAGAGCATGCCCCTTCTAGTTGTGTTTATGAATTTACATTCACAAGGGCATGCAAGTAAATCGGGTGAACGCAACGGAAATTGACAGTTAGGTCAATTGAGCACCTGCCCAGGTGGCTTCTAAAGCAGAAAAAACAATATTTCCTTTAAGTTTTAAAGTTGCATAAGATTGCTCATTATTATTTCACAGTTGTCATACTGCGTGGGTGCCGATTTGCGACTGATTATTAATCATTCAAAAATGTTCACCTTGGTCGTGAAGTAGGTCACACACTGTATTGTGGATGGTTCATTTTCCTGTGTCACGTTTAGACCACCATACAAAGCGTCCTTAGCTTAAACTTAACTGGAACATTTATCTTAATGTAGTCTTACACCTAACTTAAACTCTACAGTTAATACGAACTCAAATCTTAACCCTTACCATAGTCTTGACCCTAACTCTAACCTTAAACTTAGCCCTAACTGTCACATCAATCCTTATTATAAATTCCCTGGAATAAGATGCAAAGCCATATGCTTTGTGGACTGTTCCTATTCCCGTGTCCGAATAAGGTGACTATACAAGTCATCCTTACCAAGGTTTTTGCTAATTGACTGCTAACCTATCAACTATTGTGTGAGTTTTCCAAACCAGTAAGAGTGAAGTTTGGTTCAGTACAGGAAAGGAATTATTTGAAGGCCTACTTCCTAGGTTTACGAGCTGCTGTCAAATGGTTGACAGGTTAATCGACAGTCTGAGTAAGTTGTTGCACTGACGCCTACGAAATTGCAGTTTCTTTTTTTCAGTGCTCACACGATACCTGCGTGTAGTGTCACATGCGAGTTATAGTAGATGATGTAACCCCAAAAATGTAGGTTAGTGTCTCTGGTAAGTAAAGTTTACTAAAATTTATGCTTCTGTTGTTAAACGTGGGGCACACCGCGCTTTTCGGCTCCAAGCATCCACAACATACATTTCCTCCTTTCAACAAACAAACTTTAATGAACTGATGAATAGAATCACAGAAGGTCAGTAAAACAAAAAAATATAGAAAGGGATCTCTCATGCGTAGAAGCTGCTTGATGCCTCTGAAGAGATGTAAACAACCACTTTAAAAGTTCGAAAGGGTGATGAAGTGGGGATAAAGCCAGCCTGCGAGTAATGCAAACATTTTCTGCGGTTGAGAAGTATGTAGGACAGAGAGGAAGGACATTTTAATACCCATTCCCGGTTCTTCGTGATGCCTGCCCAGACTGAGAAGACCGAGCAGTTCAAGTATATTCAGTCAGTCATTGAGATAGACGCTCTAGTGATTGAGTCTGTTACTCACACTATGCCGGATTCGATCAAGAATCCACACAGTACTTCAGAGAACTAGCCGCATTTTAACCGTTGGTTCGGCCTATAAACCATAGCTGCAAGATAAAACGTAACAGCCATCCTCCCCTCCGGAGTACACGTTATTTCTGGAAAGGTTTTTTCCAGATAACTTTGAAATAAAGACACTCCTCTACTCACGAAATTTCAACCATACGAAGGATGAGGATGCATGCATTACTGGATTGCTAGTAAGTTTTAAGATAATACAACATGCCTACTGAATTCATATCATGCCTACTTATAGATCATTTAATTGCAGAAATTTCGAATTACGGACGGCCTTTCTGAATGTAACTCGTTCGTAAGTAGCCGAGTACCTGTACGTGCGCAAGTATTCATAGTTCATGATTCGAGCGATTATCGCGAAGATGGCCTAAATAAGTAGCGCAGTCTGAGAAAATTTTTTTCTAAAGCTTGCAGACAATTGCTCCCAGAAAATCTCCTGCTAGTGCTCACTTCGGTATATCCCTGGATAAACTAAATAACACTAAGAGGCTGGTTGAAACGTGGAGCACAGCGTGCTGCTGGCTTTAACTCTCGGCACTATCTGCTTGCATCGGCTGCGATGGATGCTGGATGCTAGCCGGGTGATAAGTACCAGACTGACAAAAATTGAAAGCTGAATAACCACTGTGGCAAATAGCCGATTAAAAGATGCCAGCAGACGAGAGAATTTCAGTTTTAGTACCGCCAAAAACCGGGAAACCAGTTTTATAAATACATAAAAGGGTTTGAAAAGTTGTAACGATAGGAAGTTTGCAATATAAATGTCCTTGTAAATGTCTTAACGTGCATATTTAGACCGTATTTTTTAAGGGTGCTAAATGAACTTTACAATTCCATGTAAATCAGAAATCGTAGACTGGAAGTACAGAGTCAATACATAAAAAAACTTAACGTAGGTGAGGAAACGCCTTTTCAAAAGAATGCTTTCGGTTCGAAAACAGCAACTTTATCTATAATTACATATCTATAAGCATTAATATAAGACTAGAGCATTTTCTATATCATGAGACTGGCTTTCGCAGGAACATCTTTCGTTGCCCTGAAAAAACGGCACCTGCTAAAGATAGGCCAAATAAATAGTGCCAATGCTTTTCCTTGAATTTATTCGCCTGATTTTAGCAATAAAGTTGCTCAGCCCCTAGAAGAACTGCAGACACTGGATGGTAACGCCACTGTGGGCTAACCACGCAACGGCCTCTGCTTCATCGCACTGGACACCCTCGATCACCCATGCTTTCAACAAGAGGGTTGATTTGACGATAGCAACAAAAATCCGTAATCTGATCACTGAGAAAAATAAACGATGCAAAGCATAAATCAACTGCCGTACCGACGCGAGCAAAACGGCCTGCTGGAAATATTGCCACATGGTTCAACAAAGACTGCGGGAGATGCAGGACGTCTAGATGGCCAGCAAGGCCGATGAAATCGCAACGAAAGGAAAACATTCTTCACGTCTATCAAGGCAGTCTAATGGCTCCTGCGCCAAAGGAGCCACGTTGCTGCTCACCTCCGACAGAATAACATTTCCTACGGAGGAATCATCAATTCTAAAGCGCTGGTCCAAGCACCTCAAAAGTCTTCAATCGCCCGCGCATAATGGTGGAAACCGCCATCTACCGGCTTGGCAGTTGATACCGAATAACGACCTCACCCTTCCTACTTTTCTCATAGAAACCATCCAATCCGTGCAAAAACTATCCAACGGGAAAGCCATAGGATCCCAACTGACATCTAAAAGCGATTCTAATGTTAAAGCTTACAATAATATTCCGGGAGATGTGGTGCCAAGGACAAGTTCCTCAGAGTTTGAGAGACGTGACCACCGTCCATCTCTACAAGCCTTAAGGAAACCACCAACTCTGTGCTAACCAGAGAGGCATCTTGCTGTTCAGCACTAACGGAAAGGTCTTCAATTGTATTCTTCTCAATCGTTTTACCAGCTGCCTCTCCAGGCTCAGGTTATCTGCCACGCTGATGAAAACCTACCATAACGAGTTCCCTGGGATCCGCATCGCCTACAGAAATGACGGGCACCTTCTCACCAGTCGGTGTATACAGGCCCCAACGCGTGTATCTAAAACTACTGTCCAAACCATGCTCTTCCCAGACGACCCCGCGCTCAGCACCGTGACAAAACGGGACATGTAATTGAGCATGACCCGTTTCGCCGCTGAACCTGCGAACTTCGAGCTGGTTACCAACATGGTAAAACGGTTGTCCTGCATCAACAGTCACCCTATATGGATTACCATAGCTTTAAAATCAATGTCCTTTGCAGCTGACTCAGAACTATTGGTAATTTCGATTATAAAAGAAGCAAAGTGTCACGCAATACAAGTCTTAACAATGAGATCGCTGATTGGATCTCCAAAGACAACCAGGCCTTTGGCTGAGAGCAAGCCTCCATTTGGAATCTTTACTTAACCGAAGATGTACCAGACCATCCTGGTGACAGTACGTCTCTATGGAATGGAGCCCTGGACAGTTTATGAGCAGAAAGCGAGAAAAATAACCACTTTCACTTCAGCTGCCCCACCCTATACTGAATCTCAGATGGCAAGAGAGAATTAAAGACATTCCATGTCTGGACCGCACCGGAATGCTCCAAATTGATGCATTTATGAGCCCCCTACATATGCGACTCTTCAACGTCTATCTCGCTGTGAGTGCTAGTTGGCAACGAGGGCAAAAAACGCTACATGGACATCTTAAAATCAACCCATGGGTTTGATTGGGCCTCACCCAAGGTCGACTGACCTGGGGAAGAGCTAAGGCAATGGAAGCAGTAAGCTAAGAGGCCAACAGGATTGGCTCAATGCAAGCCCAAAGAGTGGAGCACAAGTCCCAAGTAACTCAGACCCAAAACGCCATCATATAACTCCTTCAAAATGTAAATCCTGTCAATGAAAATTCCACACACAAATTGGCCTCATTGGACACTTCCGGACCAGGTAGAGTGAAAACCTGACAACTTCACCTGCTGCCACCGCAAGTGTAACCATGGTCGCTACCTGCATTAACCCTCACCGCGACTAAAACCACCCCTGATTGTCACTGTCACCGAATTCGACGTCGTTGGTCCCACCACGTCCATCATCACTGCAGGAATCTCCCGACGACAACGATGACGATGCTGACTACCACCTCTCCCACTAATACGACTAATGAAATTTTCCCAGTCAACCAGTACCCTCACCTCCACAGCCCCCATCACCACCACCTCAACCTGCCCTCATCACGATAGCACATTCAATTTCTTAAAAACGGATGAAGTTGTCGAACTTTGCAAGGACAAGGAAAAGGCTGAGCATCTATCTCAGTTCTTTCAGTCGGTGTTTACGAGAGAAGCCGATCTAATCGCTGATAACTATAGTGTGGAAGAGATCCCGAAAACTGACTCAGTGGTTATCACAAAACCTATTGTTCTACAGGAGCTCCTGAAGCTGGAATAAATGAAATCGCCAGGCCCTGATGTAATACTGCCAAAGTTTATGAAGGAGTTGGTCGTAGAGTTGGCAGAACCCTTGTGTCTACTCTTCCGAGGCTCCCTCGCTGCAGGCAGATTGCCACCCGATTGAAAGACTTTCCCGATACATAAAAGTGGCAGCCGGGCTTTCGCAAATAACTACCGGCTGGTAAGTCTCATCTCCATATGTTGCAAGATTATGGAGCGAATCATCAAACGTGAACTGATGCAGTTTCTGGAGTGGCATCATCTTCTCTCTGACGCGCAGCACGGATTCCGCAGAGGAAGGTTCTGCTTGACCAATTTTCTCTTCTGTCTGGAACGATGGACCTGAGCAGTCGACGAAGTAAATGTAGTGCACGCAGTCTGCATAGACTTCAAGAAGGTCTTCAATAGCGTACCTCACCAGCGTCTCCTATACTAACTCAACTGTATTGGGGTAAGGCACAAGCTTCTGAAGTGGATTGAAAACTACTTGATTGGGTGAACTAGGATTTTCTGTCTTGGCGATCAATGATCGGTTGAGGTGGCAGTTGATAGTGGGGTCCCTCAGGGCTCCGGTATTGGCCATATCCTCGTCTTTTTACACATTGATGACTGTGTAAATGGGTTGGAATGTGACACCGCCATGTTTGCTGACGACATAAAGCTTTGCAATGTCATCCACAACGAAGTTGATGAAGCAAATCTGCATCGACTCGAGGAATGGTCGAACAACTGGCTCCTCCCATTCAATGCTACTAAGTGCAATGTTCTGCGAATCGGCAGAACCAGCTCCGTGCACCAGAGAATGTACGATCTGGACCACGCACCATTACCAGAGGTAGAGGCTCAGAAGGATCTAGCCCTCACTCTTGAGAAGGTCCAAAGACGTGCAACCAAGCTTGTTCGAGGTCAAAGCTACTTGCATTAAGAGACACGATTTTCCAATCTTGATTGGTTTTCTTTTGGACTATAGCCAGGTACGCGGCGACCTAATACAATCGTTTCGCATGCTGCGGGGTCAGGATTGTTGCTTTACATCCGGCGACTTCTTCGAGCTGGCCACTTTCACTACTTTGAGAGGATATCCTCTAAAACTACGTATGACTGGGTCAAGACTGGACGCAAAAAACTTTTCGTCTCTAACAGAGTGATTAAGGCCTGGAATTCGCTGCCTATGGACATCATCAGGTCGCCATCCGTTGACATTTTTAAGTGGAAGGTTGACCAATACAGCCATATATACCACCACGACGTTAGAAACTAACACATTTTCCCAAGCTTTCCCCACCCACACATTTACATGTTATAAAACATGCTACTACCCTATTGTTAAGTAATATTATTTGATAATTGTTTAGTTCGATGCACTGTAGAGTGACGGGTAGAAAACTATTTTTCTAACGTTCATTATGCGTCAGTGTTTTTATTTTATAAGTTCATTGTAATCAATAGGGATTTCAAAGGCCTTCACCTACCTTTCCCTTAATAAAACTAAACTGAAATTCGCACGACTAACAAATTGTTGCAACTGGTTCTTGGTAATGGGTAGTTCCACCCCAACTTGCTTCAAGCTCTTGTTTTCCGTTTTGCACTATATACGTGGTCTTGGTTCAACAGCGATTCCACTGAGCCCGATTGTCTCCAGACCTGATCACTGTCTTCGTCTGAAATATCATCAGTTGATGGCTCCGACTCCTGAGTTGAATCTCTTTGTGGGCCGCTGTGGGCAGCAACTGGACACGAAGATAGCAATTCTAAGCTCTTGTGTCATGAAACCTTAAACAGGGATCAAGGATGTTACTGAAAAATTAGAGTGAAACTATTTCCGTTAAGTACGTCTCCTGGTGGCGAATGGTCCTGCAGCCGCACTTACCCAGTACCTTATGGTATGCGTACTGAAACGAACTGGCCACTACCATTACCTTGATAGAACATCCTATCAAACTACGTGTGACTCGCGCAAGACTGGACGCAAAAAGGTTCTTCTTTTCCAACAGAGTGCTTAAGGCGTGGGATGCTCTGCCTGCGGACATAATCATTTCCCAATCCTTTGACACTTTTGAGCGGAAGTTTGACCAATCGAGCCATATATATAACCAAGACAAGAGAAACTTATACGCGTTCCCAACCTATCCCCATTCACAAATTAACGTGTTATGTGTATGTTAGAACATATTACTCTCTATTATTTGAGTTATATTATTTTATAATTGTTTCGCCCGATGCCCTGTAGAATGACGGGGAGATAACCCTTTGTCCAAGGTTCATTATGTGTCAGCCAATTTTGATTTGTAATGTCATTGAAATCAATAGGGATTTAAAAGGCATCGCCTACCTTTCCCTTAATGAAAGTGAATTGAGCTTCACTTGTGAATCCATCGCACGGGGAGCGGTGGAAAAATGTGCTGTGGTGGCACACCTAGGGGCGTCTAGGTCCTACGAGCCCAGGTTGCGCCAGCCACTTGCGCTCTCTCCCAGCTCCGGTCTGCTTGACTCTGGCATGACATCGGGCACAGGTGGGGAAGGAGGAGAGAATGTGGTATATGCAGCGCAAGTCTACTATCACTTTAAACTAATCCACGCGCAAGTCCCCGTATCTGCACCACCCTGCTTTGGAGCGTACGGTAAACCGTCCAAATCGACGGTCAAACTATCGTGTGTGTGTATGTGTTGCGCGCTACAAAGTGTATATTGCTGCTCTGAGTGAGACCCGATTCTCTGAACGGGGTCAGCTTAAGGAGGTGGAAGTCGGCTACACCTCCTTCTGGATTGGCCGGCCAAAGGCAGAGTGACGCGATGCTGGTGTCACCTTTGACATCTGGAATGACATCGTGTGACGTCTGCCCTGTCTGCCGCAGGGTATCAATGATCGCCTGATGAGCCACCGCCTGCCTCTTCGGGGAGACCAGTTTGCCACCATCATCAGCACCTACGCTCCCTCAATGATGAGCTCTGATGCGGCGAAGGACAAATTCTACGAGGACCTGTAAGCCCTCCTGGCGAATGTACCGAAGGCAAATAATATAATTGTCCTTGGTGACTTCAACGCCCGCGTCGGGATAGACCACGCTGCCTGGCAGGGAGGGCTGGGTCCCCACAGTTTTGGTAGTTGTAACGATAACGGCCTCCTTCTTCTGCGAACGTGTGCAGAGAACCGTCTCCTGCTGACCAACACCTTCTTTTGCCTCCTGACGAGGGATAACGCCACGTGGATGCACCTTCGGTCGCGGCGCTGTTAGCTGCTGGACTATGCTCTCGTCCGGAGGCGAGATCGACAGGACATGTTGGTGACCAAGGCGATCCACGATGCCGATGGTTGGATGTATCACCGCCCCGTAATCTCCAAAATGAGGCTCCACATTCAACCCCAACGAAGGCCCCAAGGTAAGCGACCGCCAGGTTAGATTAATACTCTTTTGTCAAAGTTGCCTGTTCACTGTTTTGATTTCAGTCACCAGATAACCCAGAAACTGGAGAACCTGCATGCTCCAGATAATCACGCCACCGTGGAGGACGGTGGTGTTTACTGCGAAATGTCACCCAATCCATCGCCCTCGAAGTTGTTCGATGCGCACGCCATCAACACAAGGACTAGTTTGACGACAATGACGCTGACATCAGCATACATGAACCTCGGACTGACGCTATCAAAACAGCCTTCTTCAGATGCCGGCGCCTTGTACAGCAATGGCTGCGGGAGACGCAGGACGCCTGGATGGTCCGAAAGGTTGAGGAAATCCAGGGGGTATGAGGGCCGCAAATGAAATGAAAACTTCTTCAAAGCCATAAGGGTCATCTATGGCCCCTGCATCAAGGGGACCACACCGCCGCTAATCTCTGACGGCACAACACTTCTGACAGAGAAATTGCAAATTCTGAAGCGCTGGGCCGAGCACTATAGAAGTGTCCTTAATTGCTTATCAGCCATCTCCGATGCTGCCATTTACCAGCTCACTCAAGTGGGCACGAACAATGACCTGGATCTGCCGCCTTCCCTACCAGAAACCATCCATGCCGTGAAGCATGTTTTCGGCGGTAAAGCACCGGGATCCGACGCAATCCCACCGGAAGTCTACAAGTACGGTGGGCCCAGACTGATGGCAGAACTCACAACACTCTTCCAGGAGAGTGGTGCCAATGACAAGTTCCTCAGGATTTCAAAGACGCAGCCATCATCCATCTCTACAAGTGGAAGGGGAACCGACAACTCTGTGATAATCATAGAGGCATATTGTTGCTCAACATCGCCGAGAAGATCTTAGCCCGTATACTTATCAATCGTCTGAATGGTCACCTTGAGCAGGGCCTGCTCCCAGAAAGCCAATGTGGCTTCCGCCGACAATATCTTTGCCGCCCGCCAGCTACAAGAGAAGTGCCAGGAGATGCGACTTCACCTATACACTACCTTCGTGAATCTGACGAAAGTCTTTGATACGGTAATCGTGACGGACTGTGGAAAGTCATGCAGAAATTCGGCTGTCCTGAGTGGTTCACGCACATGGGGCGTCAGCTTCGTGACGGGATGATGGCGCGCGTCACTGACAACGGGACGGTATACGAAGCATTTGCAGTGACCAACGGAGTAAAGCAGGGCTGTCTTCTTGCCCCCACTATTTTCAGTCTCATATTCTCTGCTGCCGCCTGCCGCGATGAACAGCCTGGGATCAGCATCACCTACAGAACTGACGGGCACCTTCTCAACAGTCGGCCTATGCAGACTTCAACGCGCGTATCTACTGGTATAGTCCATGACTTGCTCTCCGCGTACGAATGCGCCGTTAACACCGTGACGGAGGAGGACATGCAAAGGAGCATGGCTCTCTTCGCCAAAGGCTGCGCCGATTTTGGATTAACAATCAGTACAGCCTAAACGGTTGTCATGCACCAGCCACCACCCAACGCGGCATACAATGCTCCCGGAATCAATGTTAACTGTGCCAAATTCAAAAATGTGGATACCTTTACTTATCTCGAAAGCAAGCTGTCACGAACATGAGAATCGATGACGCGGTTGCCAAACGGATCTCCAAAGCCAATCAGGCGTTCGGCCGGCTGCAGGCCTCCGTGTGGAATCGCCACTGTATTCACCTGAACACCAAACTGAAGATGTACAAGGCCGTTGTCTTGTCAACACTCCTTAACGGAGTGGAGACCTGGATGGTCTACTCAAACCAAGCCAGGAAGCTAAATCACTTCCATCTCGGCTGCTTCCACAGAATACTGAAGCTGAGATGGCAAGACAGGATTCCGGATACGGAAGTCCTGGAGCGGACCGGAATTCTTAGCATCCACGTCATTCTGAGGCATCTGCAACTGCGATGGAGCAGCCATCTGCTGAGAATGGGCGACTATCAGATACCTAAACTACTTTTTTACGGATATGTCACTTCAGGTGCTTGCCGACAGGGAGGCTAAAAACAACATTACAAGGACACTTTGAAGAAATCTATGAAGCAAATGCAAATAAACACGGCGACCTGGAAGGACCTCGACCAGGATAGACAGGCTTAAAGAAGATCCGTGAAGACTGATGCAGTAATATATGAGGCCAAACGGATCGCACCTGCTAAGGCCAAAAGGACAGCTCACAAGTCACAAGCACCGCAGGTCAACACCGCCAACGCCCAAGAAATGCCAAAGTGCCAACGCTGTCAACGCCTCTTCCACGCGCGAATCAGCCTGATCGGACATCTTCGGACGCAATGCACCAACAATACGACAGTTCTCAGTTCCACTTCAAATTCTACCAACCCTACTTCGGACTCTCCCCTCTCACTCCTGGCATCAATTCCATTACTCCCACCATCAGAGAAGTCACATCCCAATAATAATCACCTGTTACCCCTACCACCGCAACCACAACTGACTTCACCACCACCACCACCACTAGTAGCGATGGGGACTCTCCTAAGCTGTCCTCAATGCCACCGCACAAACACCTCACGCATCGGCCTCGATGGTCACTTGCAAATCAATCGTACGGAGACTGGTGAACCAGTGCCTGGAGCACCAACACACAGCAGAGATCGTAGCCTCCACAGCTCTCATATCCCCGCACATTCACTCATCGAATGGGCATATTCGGCCACATGCGCATGCTTGAAAGTGTAATTCACCGCAATGCCAACAACACCGATACCACATGCACATCCTCCGCCACTGCCATTCTTACCGCCACTGTGACCCCCACTACAACGAACGATAACCCCCCAGCCCCTCCCGAGTTCTCCTGCTTACACTACGCCCGCAACTTCAACTCACGCATCGGCCTGGTCGGGCACCTGCGAATCCATCACACGGAGGCTGATTCACCAGTGCCTGGGGCTCCGACATACAGTCGCCGCGCCCGCCTCCACTGCCCTCACTGCTCCCGCACATTTACACACCGCATGGGCCTATTAGACACATGCAACTCCACGACAACCTGCGGTAAACCACCGGAGGCTAAGCCACATCAGCACACACTGTCTACACTAAAACGTAGACAACAACCTCACCATCATTATAATGTATCTAATAAAATCACGGTCCTAGAAACCGTGGATTGGAAGGCTGCCAATCTGACGCTTACACCAGACCACGTCGTCGGCCCAGTGTATGTGCTGCGTGTGTGAAGTGGCTGACCAATGGGATAAAAGTCAGTCGGCGATGGCTCCTCCATATCCCCTGAGTAAGAAAATCCTGGTGGGTGCGTTATGGGGGCCAGGTCGTGCTGTGGCGCGCGAAGACGGGTACACCGACCCATCAGCCAAGGCGCCCCCTCCCACATCGGACAACTGACCGGCTTGGATGGTGGTCTGATTGTGGGGTGGGGGAGAGAGTGAGGTCAACAGCTCAGCGCATTTCCCTCACTATAAACAATCTGACGCGCTTGAAACTATCCCGGTGCGCTTAAAGCTGTGGCCTGGAAGGTTGATAACTGACAGGAACACGCGGACCGCGTAGCCAGCCCAATGTGTGTTTTGTGTGGAGTGGCTGACTAGCGGATTGAGAGTCAGGCTGCAATGGCTCCTTCTTAATGTGGCATTTATGGCACTCCCACTCCGTGGTATCTGAGCCAGGTGTGGTGACAAGTCCAGGAGCGGCTCCGGCTGCGCCAGTCACCTGCGCCCTCTCCTGCCTCCAGACGTCTTAACTCTGTCATGACACAGGGCTAAGGTGGGGAAGGAGGAGAGAGTGCGGTAGATGCAGTACAAGTCTACTATCACTTTAAACTAATCCACGCGCAATTCACCGTACCTGCACCACCCTGCAGTGGAGCAAATTACTCGCACAGAGACTGGCGAACGAGTGCCTGGAACACCAACACACAGTATAGACCGGCACCTCCAATGCCATCATTGCCCCCGCACATTCACTCATCGCATGGACCTACTCGGTCACATGCGCATCCAAGAAAGTGGAAGCCACCGCGATGCCAGCACATATTGCGCACCCATCAACACTTCCCATAGTCCTCCCATGAGCTCGACTACCAGTATCAGCAACACAGCTTCACCAGACTTAGCACCTCTCGACCTATCTTGTCCTCATTGCCACCGCACATGCACATCACGCATCAGACTGGTCAGCACTTGCGAATCCATCGCACAGAGACCGGTGAACCAGTGCCAGGAGCACCAACATACATCCACCACACCCGACTCAGCTGTCCGCACTGTCCACGCACATTTATACACCGCATGGGCCTATAAGGTCACATGCGTCTCCATGAACTCCTGCGGTAGAACACCGCCGGCTATACCAAAACACTACAGCCTTCCCCATCAGCCTCTGCACCTCACATGATCACACGGAACACAACAAAAAACGTGCTCTCAGGCTGCATAACTTATTAAGAGGTGAGTATGATCCTCGGCTCTTTCTCCATGTGACTCCTCTGTTGCATGTGTGATCTGGGCTTGAGAATATCACGGGGCGATAAGCACCGTGGGTTCGAAGGTTACACTCAGACCTCGCATTCAGTCGAATGTGTGTTGTGTGTAGTGGCTGACTGGTTGTCTGAGATTCAGGCTGCGATGCCACCCTCTTAACGTGACGTCTGGCTATCGCACACATGTGAGATGGGAGCCGTTCGACCCCTGTTGTGTCAAATCCTGGTGCTTGTGTTAAGGGGTCCAGGTTGTGTACGTAGTACGCGTAGATGAGGTAACCAGCAGCTGCGCCCACTTCCGCATCAGACAACTGATTGGCTCGGTTGGTGGTCTGATTGTGCGTGTGGGGAGAGTGTGAGGTCGACTGAGAGTGAGAGATAGATAGATAGATAGATAGCTAGAGGGAGAGAGATACGCTTTATTTTGAAGTAGCATTCAAAATTTTCAGCAAAAAAATAAATGGCTCCATTCACTAAGAGAATAGAATAAGTTAATATTCTATGCAAGAATCAAAGACTCAAAATAGACATCTAGTGTGGGAGACAGTTCCAATCTCAGTTTCTGTATTTCAGTCTTTTCACCCGTAAGGCATCGTGCTAGAAATGGCAGAACAGAGCGCTGATATGCCGATGTACGGCAAGCTATTTGACGAAAGCCTCGGCACATCGGACGAGAAGACTTCACGGAAATCAGCTCAGAGTGGAGGGGATGGGTTACATCATCAAGAATTTACCCAGCAAATTGCTTGACTGTTGTGAAGTGCCGTTTTGTTATCAAATCCACTAAAACAGTATAAGAAACACCGGCAGCAGAAGAGAGCATTCGGAGAATACGTTTTAAAAGCAAAGCTGTAAAAATCACGGGAGTAAAATAAAGGATGAGGGGAAGAATACATGCCTCTAAAAATTTCCTGATAAGGGCTTGAGGTGTGTGATAGGAACGCAAATAACGCAAACTACGAATTGTTGTAAAAAGCCTATCGATTTGTTGGGAGAATGAAAGATGGGATGCCAGAGTAACGCCAAGGAACCGGAAAGAGGATACCTCATTGGGAAGAACGGCTGAGGATTCAGAACTAGGGGAGGGTTGCAGGTGAAAACACATCGGACAGATTTCTCATGGTTGAGTTGAAGACCATTATCTGATGACCAAGCTGAGACATGGTGAAGACCATCCTTCAGAGACTGGAGATGTGTCTGATTTTTTAAGAGGATGGCCAATAACCATATCATCGGCATCTTTTATGTACAGAGAGTTGTTTGGTGATTCCAAATCGTCAGTATGGATGGAGAAGAGATAAGGGGATAGGATGGCACCTCGAAGAACACCACAGTTGTTTGGAAGGACAGTAGATTAACGCTTGCCGGATTGTACGAATTGAGTGCAAGAAGTAAAATAGTCTTAGAGCCAAAAGACAACCCAGTCGGGAGAGCCACACACAGCCCTTATCTAAATCTCTTAGAAACGAATGTACCACAAGGTCAACGGTATCTAGGGTAATGCACCTGGCCTTATATAAAAATTGTAATGGGTCGGAGAAATTGGAGGAAAGTGGCTTAATTATATAGACGGCGACTCACTCAGCAGGCTTCAGTAAAGCGAAAGAGCAAACGATTGGACGAAAAGACTAAGGACCAAAATCAGCGGACTTTTTTGGGATAGGGGTGACCCTTACTGAACGCCAAACATCAGATCTTTGACTCCATGACAGACATGTTTATAAGGTGTGTCAAAATAGGGGCAAACTGAGAGCAGCAATATTTAAAAATACATGGTAATACATCATCCGGCCCAGCAGCAGTTGAACCACGGATCTTTTTCTAGTGTTTCTCCACTGTTGCCACTGACACAGGAGAAAAAAACGCTTGGTAGAAACGAAAGGTTGTTTGAGGGGGGATTTGAGTCAGTAGAAGTATGGATAAAATGTTCATTTAGAGAGTCAAAGGCAACATCAACATGTGTCAGTTTACCGTATTGGCCAGTGAGATACTTAAGATTTCTCCAGAGTTCAGCAGAGGGAAGTGGAAAACGTGTGGACGGAGAGGCAACAAGCTGACTAACAAACAAATCATTTAGTCTGCAAATCTCACATTTTTAAGACGTTAACGTCCTTTGTAGTGCCACGGGAGCCTAGCATTTAGAGAAGTTCTTCTTTACGTCTTAAGCATTTAAGATAGGGAGAATAAATTCTATCAGGTCGGAC
Source organism: Schistocephalus solidus (assembly GCA_017591395.1). Taxonomy (NCBI): domain Eukaryota; kingdom Metazoa; phylum Platyhelminthes; class Cestoda; order Diphyllobothriidea; family Diphyllobothriidae; genus Schistocephalus; species Schistocephalus solidus. The sequence goes on along the minus strand of WEDG01014479.1, from coordinate 4,036 downwards.
CATAACGGTATCAAGAGGGCAACAAATATTAAAGGTTTCTTTTAAAAGTTTTGTAAGTTAGCTGGAGCTCGACTCAACATTTGATTGACTGAGGAAGACGGGGATTGAGTACGATATACAAGTCTGGAGAAGGCAAATGTTTTTTGGGGACATGTCGGGAACCTTAATTTTCCTTTCGGGTTTGATTAGCAGCGCACGCGTAGAAACGGAATAAACTTTTGGAAGGCCTAATAGTACAGATTACTCGAAACTGGACAATAAAACTCTGTTCTTAACAAGGAAAAAACTTTGGTTGGTTGATCAAAACGTGGGCAAGAGGAGCATCAGCGCGAGTAGTGAAGGAAATAAGGTCATCAAAGCCTAACAGCGTAAACGGACGTAGATTCACACGATTAAAGTTGCCACCTAAGAGTATAAGATGCTCGCAGGACAATAAAGCAAGTTTTTGTGAAATATAAATGTATTTGACAATAGGGGCTTACATATGACAGCGATAACGTCTATCCAATTATCAGAGTACAAAAATAAAGACTTAAGGTTCAGCACATTTTCCTCAATATAAAAAATCTGACGCGCTTGAATCTATCCCGGTGCGCTAAAATCCGTGACTTGGAAGGTTGATAACTGACGGGAACACTCGGACCGCGTGGCCAGCCCAATGTGTGATCAAGCCACTATGTGATTTGTGTGGAGTGGCTGACTAGCGGACTGAGAGTCAGGCTGCAATCGCTCCTTCCTAATGTGGCCTTAATTGCATTCCCACTCCGTGGGATCTGAGCCAGGTGAGGTGGCACGCCCAGGGGCGGCTCCGGCCGCGCCAGCCACCTGCACCCCCTCCTGCCTCAGGTCTTCTTGACTTTGTCATGACACCGGGCACAGGTGGGGGAGGAGAATTAAGTGCCGTACCTGCAATGGAAAGCTACTGTCAATTAAAATTAATCCACGCGCAAGTCACCGTTCCTGCACCACCCTTCTGTGGAGAATACGGTGGACATCGTCGGACTAGGAAGGTCAAATTGTCGTAGTCCCCTCTCCCAAACTCACCATCAGTTGCTTGACCAGCTCGGATGGCGCACTAGAGCATGAAAAAGGTAAGTGAGATTGAGGTCGACTATCTCATCGCATATTCCTTGCTGCAAGCATGCTGACGTGCTTAAGGCTATAACAATGCGCTAGAAGCCATGAATTGGAATGTTATTGACTGAAAATGCGACTCAGACCTAGCAGTCAGCCCAGAGTGAGAGAAGAGAGATTGCGGTAGATGCTACGTAAGTCTACTACTGTTATAAAAGACTTCAAGTGCAAGCCACTGAGGAATAGGAATAGACAGCGAAGTCCCCGGGCGCTAAAAGCCGTGGCATGGGAGGCTGCCAACTGAAGGACAAATTGTTCCTCGCAGTCAGCCCAGTGTGCATTTGTGTGCAGCGGCTGACTGGTGGATTGAGTCAGACTGCAATGTTCCTTGTTAAAATGTCTTTTATGGCACTCACACTCAAACGGGATTCCAGTCACCCTCTTTTCGTGTTGTGTAGACAAAGAAGTAGACAAGTGGGTGCGTTGGAATGCCTTGTTGTGGGTGCCTCCGCGCTATCCGTCTGGGCTCACTCCCTTCTCCAGTATTCTGAGTCTGTCATAACACCGAGTGCAGGATGGAAATGGTGTAACCACTTTCCGGTGAAGATGGTCGGCATCCGTCCCTTCGCAACCGACGACATTCTGCTCCCCACTATTCTCAACAACGATTTCGTTTCTCCTTCTGCATCACCAATCTCTGCAACCCTCCCTTGCTGGTGCCCCAGAGTGTTGCTCTTCCCAACGGTAGTCTAACTGACGGGACGGGACCATATCCACGCCCAGCTGCCGCCTTTCTATATGCAACAGCAAGTTCCCCATTTTTTTTGCCTGATCTATTTATTTATGGGAACCGGGAAGTCACACCGTACGAACCATTTTTCTTACTCTTTCCATCCATGCGTCACCAAGTTTGTGCTCAGCAAATCTGTTAAGCGTTCAAACACCCAAATCACTAGACCCGTGCTCGACGTCCACAACGTCCACGTACGTTACAACAGGAAGCCTAACTTACGAAATGCACTAATAACATGGCAGGATTATCTTATTTGGTTTCGTGCTTTTCAGAAAAAAATTAGAAAACGACTAGTCTTGATGCATACCACAACAAGTTCTCTATATGAAGCGAAAAACGTTATTCTTAGCAGTAAGAAAGGAAGTATATCACCACAAGTTTTTCGATGTTGAAGTTCATACACCTATATCGATCGGAACATCTATTAACTCCTTAATGGTAAGCTTTAAAGTGAAGCAGAATGTCGAAAGTCGTACGCGAACGTCCTTTGTAGGCCAAATTTTGAGGACGGATGATCGCTTCCTCTTACTTTACCCACAGGATCAAAGGCCATTTAGAGCAGTTTAGTTTCGCAGTATATGCAGCACAGGAAGGCAACGCGTTCTGCATGCAGGACAGTGTAAGTGCACAAAGTGAATATATTGGAAAAAATTGCCTACGTTTAGTCTAAACTTCCTTCAACAAAATATGAAGGATATTGGCCATACAAAGTACTGCATAAGGAAAATTTCACGCATTCAGATTTCAAGAAAAGTGATCCTGTTTAGCGTACATGGATTGCCAGTATACGCAGTGAAAAGCAATTTTGCTTATTTAATATAAACACGATTTAACTTTAGTATAGGGTTAAGTGCAAATTCAAGAACTCATTGTCCGAGGATACACAAAATCTCAAAGGGAGTTCAAGATCTATATGGATATACTGCGTGCTAAATAAATCACTCACATCAACTTTCGAGAAGCTTACAAACTAGGCGAACTCCACCATAGATGGAAATCTACTAAAAATAATTCTAAACGGAGCTTTCTAGTGCTACCTTTGCTATAATTGCTAGCAATATAATTAGTTGATACACTACTGCATTGGAGAACAACCCCAGGCGCCTCCTTCTGTTATGTACTCCACAAAGAATCATAATGAAGCTGGCCAGTTATCGCATATTAAGAGTACGTATTAAGGTATATTTCTAAATCTCCGATTCCAACTATACGCGCCTCTTCTGGTTCCTGGAATTTGAAATGCATTATTGTAGTAAGCTAACACAGCATATCGCCATAGCCCTGATCACGCTTTAAAACACAGAAACTGGTAATTATTGTATTCCATCGCATCCCGAAGATAATCTTCATTATTGGCCGAGTACGCAGGTACAACTGTAAGTAAGCCTCACAAAGAGGTCAGGCCAAGTTTACTTCTGCTGCGCTGCTATCTTTTCCTGGGTAATCGTGCGAGTCCACTGTCATCGCGAATCGTTACTCGTGTTTTTGTGCAAAAGGCGAGGCGCAGCTGCCTTAAGAGGCAGACCACAGTCTGTTGGATTGATAGTCATTGTGCCATTCCGTACCATACTCATCCGGCGCTCAGCTCTCACTCGTGATTCCAAAAACAGACCTCTACGCGGTGACCGCCACCCAGATGGCCGACGTTTTTACCCATCCGGTGGAATTTTTTGCGCAGTCTGTTTCATACAGCATGAGGCAGCCAGAAATTTATTCTGCAATAGATGGAAATTTAATGGCAGGCCAATCATTACATTCAGTATCAGTGCCAGTCATGTTGGCGCAATTCTTCCCACTCTTTATTGTGCCGAGGTTGGGGAGGGGAAAGGTAGGCCGATGCTATATCGGTTAGCCTCAACATATGATTTACACCTAAAGTAATCTTAACTATTTACCACTTAACTAGTAAATTCGATGCATAAAAACGCGTAATCGTCAGACCACCCAAGCTCATTCCGGCAGTGCCGTCGTGAACGCTAAATGTGAAGTGTCTTTGAATTTATTAGTCACGTAGGATTCGTCAGAAGTCATTTTTAGGCATAAACTACGTCCCTAATCAGTGGAAAAGGGTAGAAATCTGCCCTAAAAACTCTGGTAATTACTTAAAGTTGGGCTGTTGAAAGAGCTCGCGACAGAACTTTGCAAAACCACTCTTTACGCTTTTCCAAA
>WEDG01014470.1:0-49348 GCA_017591395.1 Schistocephalus solidus | reverse complement strand
CTCCTCCAGCTGACCATTCTCAGATAATTGGGTCTCGCTGAGACCAATAATGTTCACCTTGTAGCGCGCCAGTTCCCGAGCGACTAGCGCCGTCCTCCATTCCAGCCGGTTTCTGCTAGGATTGTTTAAAAGGGAACGAACATTCCAGGCTGCTAGTGTGAGTGGACTCACCCGAGCAGCCTAGAGAGTTTTGGCGAGGGGGATGGGGACGGGGGGTATTGTTGTTTGTTTGATTTTTACGACCGCGTATTTTGCGATCTGCGAGCCGCGGCCGGCTGCAGAAGACGTGAGACCCAGCATTTTTTAGGGGACATTTTCTAGCCCCTTCCTCCGCGAGGAGGAAAGCAGTGCTATCCCTAAATAGGGCTGCTCGGACATCCCAGACGGCTGCCGAACTTCACTATGGGTCACGGATTTGTTTTAGTGGGAGAACGACCCGAGTTAGTCTGAGCTGCCTACGGGGTTGCTGTCGCCCCCACCGTAGGACTTTTTGAGAGGGGGGAGGTGGGAAGTTCGGGAGTCAGACATACCGGGTGTGGAGGCACACACAACACCGGAGACCCTTACCTGGTTTAGCCTGCCGGTCAGGACGGTTGCCCGGGGTGTGGCCGCTGGGAAGAACCCAACTTCGAGGAGCCACAGGTGAGAGTTGGATACCAGTTAGAGGCGGCCACAGGAGCATTCACCACCTGTACGAGACAAATGGAGCGACCAAATGCAAGCTGTGTGGTGCTGCCCCTAACTAGTACCCCTACTAGTACCCCTACCCCTAGTAACCCCTACACCCCTACACACACGCACAAAATGTGCCTCAGGGCACTGCACAACATACATTTTCCTTAAACATATCAGCGAGAACCACTCGATCAAAATTCATATTCCCGATCGTAACCGGCAAAAGTATGGACGCATTGCTCAATGGTAGAACGTTAGAAACAACAACCAAAGGTATCGCGTTCGAATCCTATATGATCCACACTTGGGATTCGGAATGACTGACTGATTACAGTCGATAAGCCAGAAATGGCCACTCAGGACTCCCTTGACTTTGTCGGCTAACCTTAGCATCATATTGCACAATTCTCTATGTGATGGACTGCAAGGCCTCTAAAGTGAGCTCCAGGGCCCTGTGGAACATACATTTTCGTTATCCATATCGGAGAAGACCACTGGATTATACTTCATAATCCCGATCGCAAACGAAGAAACAACGGGCCTTTGGCTCATTGTTAGAGCGTTCGAATCAATACTCAAATTCCGTGGACTCGGATACCAAGTGGCCAACTGTTTGTATTGATGTGACTAGCTGATGATGACCAATAAGACAGAAATGGTCATTTCTGTGTCCATTTTCTTTATCGGATGCAAGTATTCATCGTAGTACCCAGGTCTGTATGTGACTGTCTGCGAGGAGTCGAAAGTGGGCATCAGGAAAATGCTTAACATAAATTTTACGTAACCAGATCGGTGAAGGCCACTCGATTATAGGTCATATTCACGATCGCAATCGACAAAAGAGCGAGCCCATGGCACATTGTTTGAACTTTCGAATCGATAACAAATGGACGCATTTTCGGATCCCAGGAGCTCCGCACTTGGGATAGGTATGACTGGCTGATGATGGCCAATATGTTAAAAATGGCCTTTCCGTACTCCCATGTCATGGTTGGCTCACCTTTTCATCATATTGCAGAAGTCGTTATGCGACTGCCTTCGAGCCCTCTAACGTGAGATCCAAGGCTCGGCGGGTAATTCATTTCATTAACCATAGCAGAGAAGACTAATCGATTTTATTTCATATAGCCACTAAAATCTTAAAAAACCATGCGCCCGTGGCTCACTTGATAAGCGTTCAAATCAATAAGCAAATTCCACGGGTTCGGATACTAGATAGTCAACATTTAGGATTGGTATGGTTAGCCGATGATGACAAAGAAGCCAAAAATGGCCTTTTCGGACACCCAAGCCATTTTCAATTCACCTTTTCATCCTATTTCTGAATTCGCTATGCGACTGCCTGCGAGGCCTCTAACGTGAGTTCCAGGGCACTGCGCAACGCTCCTTTAACTTAACCATATAGGCTAAAACTAATCGTTTATAAATCATATATCCGATATCAAAAAAGCAAGTCGACCGTGGCACATTCGTTAAGCGTTCAAGACAAAAAAAACAAATACCACGGGTACTTATACTGGGTGGTCAACATTTGGAATTGGTATGGTTAGATGAGGATGAAAAATAAGCCAGCAATGGCCATTCCGGACTCCCTTGACTTGGACGGTTCACCTTTTCATCATATTGCAGGAGTCGCTAAGTGACTGACTGCGAGGTCTCTTAAATGAGCTCTAGGGCACTGCGGAACATACAATTTCATTATCCATATGGGAGAAGACCAATGGATTATAATTCATAATCTAGATTGCAATCAAAATAACAACGGGTACTTAGATCATTGTTCTTTGGTTCGAATCAATAAACAAATGCCACGGGTTGGGTTACGAGGTGTTGGTTAGCTGAGGATGACCAACAAGCCACAAATGTCCATTCCGGTCTTCCTTGACTTTGTCGGCTCACCATAACGTCATATTGCACAAGTCGCTATGCGACTACCTGCGAGGGCTCAATATTGTGCCTCAGGGCACTGCGTAAGGTACATTTTACTTAACCATATCAGCGAGAACCACTCGATCAAAATTCCTATTACCGATCGGAACCAGCAAAACTACGGACCCGTTGCCCAATGGAAGGAATTTAGAAAAAATAACCAAAGGTAGAGTGCTCGAATGCCAGCTGCTTCACACTAAGAATCGAGTATGGCTGAATAATCACGGTAGATAAGCCTGAAATGAGCATTCACCTCTCCCTTAGCTTTGTTGGACGCGTGTTCGGATCCCAGGTGCTCCACGGTTGAGATTGTTATCACTGGGTGTTAATGGTCAAAAATACAGAAATATCCAATATCTTCTCTCTTGTATTTACCACTTCACCTTAGCATCATATTGCACATGTTACTATGCGACTGACAACTTGGGCACTCAAATTTTCTCAAGGAAAAAAAAATATAAAACACATGTTTCTAAAGCAGAATGGCGAAGGCCACTGGATTTTAATTTATGTTCCCAACGGCAATCGAGAAATAAGCAAGCCTTTGGCTCACTGGAAGTTTGGCGGACTCAAAAAGATTATGCCGGTTGGGACCTAAGGTGCTCCATATTAGGGATTTGAATGACTGGCTGATGATGGTCACAAAGACAGAAATTGCCATATCTCCTGCCTTGTCTTTGCTATTTCACCTTTTCATCATATTGCACAAGTTGCTATGCAACTGCCTGCTAGAGAACTTGAACGATCTCTAGCTCACAACGGAACACACATATTCCTTAATCAGATCGCCAATGGCGAATGAATTATAATTTAAATTCCCGAACACACTCGACAAAACGGGAAGCCGGAATCTCATTGGTAGATCGGTCGAATCAATAAAAATGAAGCGTGATCTGATGTCAGGCGTTCCATATTTTTTATTGGTATGTCTGGCTGATGCTGGCCAAAAAGTCAGAAATGGCCATTCCCTTGTACTTTGTCTATGTCATTTCACCTTATCGTCATATTGTTCATGTTACTGTGTGACTGCCTACTAGGGCAGTCGCGTTTTCTACAGGTCACAACGGAATACACAGGTTCCTTTACCAGAACCGGGAAGGCCACTCGATATTCATTTGTATCTCTGACAACAATCGTAAAAACGACGAGTCCCTGGCTCGTTGGTTGTGTGGGTGAGTCAATAAAAAATGGACGCCTGTTCAAATGCCAGGTGCTCCACCGATGGGATTTGTATGACTGTTTGATGATGTCAAAAAAGACCGAAATGGCCATTCTCTTCTCCCTTTTTTTGCCATTTCACCTTATTATCATATTTCATGTGCTGTTCTGCGTTGACCTGCTAGGTCACTTAAGTGATGTCCTGGTCTCATCAGAACATACATTGTCCTCAATCTTATTGGCACAGGCCACTCAATCATAATTTATATTCCTGATCGCAATCGACGAAAGAGCGAGCCATGGTTCATCGGTTTGTGGTGAAATCAATAACAAAAGTATGCTTGTTCAGATCCCAGATGCTTCACAGTTGGGATGGGTATAACAGGCTGTTGATGGCCAGAAAGGCAGAAATTGTCTTTCCCTTCTCCCTTATGTTAGCCATTTGACCTTATTGCACATATTTCTATGCGACTGCCTGTTGGACCACTTAAGATTTCTCCAGGACACAACGGAACAAATATGTTTTTTTAACCGGATCGGAGAAGGCCACTGGATTATAAGTTACATTCCCGATGGCAATCGAGAGAACAGCAAGCCCATGGCTCACTGGAATTTTAATGAATCGATTAAAAACTGATGTGCGTTCGGATCCAAGGTGCTCCACATTTGGGATTAGTATGAATGGCTGATGAAGTCCATTAAGTCTGAAATGGCCATTCCGGTTCCCTTCCAATTTAGGGTTCACCTTATCATCATATTTCACGTACTTTTATGCGCCGATATTCTACAGCACTAAAGAGATCAAAAGGTCACAACGAAACACACATGTTCTTTAAAAAGATCGGCGAGGTCCATTCGAGTTTAAGTCATATTCCTTATCGCAGTCGAAAAAAACAGCGAGCTTACGGCTCATTGGTTTGTGGCGGAATCAATTACAAAGAGACACGTGCTAAGATCCCAGGAATACCACAGATGGGATAGGTATGACTGGCTGATGATTGCCGAAAAGACAGAAAGGGCCTTTTCCTTCTGCCTTGTATTTTCAATTTCACCTTATCATCATATTGCACATGTTGCTATGCAATTATCTGCTAGGGCACTTAAATGATCTCCAGGTCAAAATAAAACACCTGTTTCTTCACAAATCGGTGAAGGTCACTGGATTTTAAGTTATATTCACGATCGCAATCGACAAAACGGTGAGTGCCTAGCTCATTGCTGGTGCGGTGGAATCAATAACAAAAGGAGGCGTGTTCAGATCCCAGGTGCTCCCCAGTTGGGATTGGTATTACTGGCTGATTATTGCCAATAAGACAGAAATGGCCATCCCGTTCTCCCTTGTCTTTGCTGGCTCACATGATCCTGATATTGCACATGCTGCTATGCGACTGTATACTAGGGAACTTAAATGATCTCCAGGTCACAACGGAACACGCTTTTTTCTTAACCAGGTCGGCTAAGGCCATTGGATTTTAATTTATATTCCCGACGGCTATCGAGAAATTAGCAAGCCCGTGGCTCACTGGAAGTTTGGGGATTCAAATAAATAATGCGTGTTTGGATCTAAGGTGCTTCATATTTGGGATTGGAATGACTGGCTGATGATGGCCAATAAGACAGAAATCGCCATTTCTCCTGCCTTGTCTTTGCCATTTCACCTTATCATCACATTGCTGAAGTTGCTATGCATCTGCCTGCTAGAGAAATTAGGCGATATCCAGCACACAACGGAACAAACCTATTCCTTAATCAGATCGCTAATGGCCATTGAATGATACTGTAAATTCCTGATTGCAATCGAAAAATCGGGAATCCGGAATCTCATTGGTAGTTTGGTCGAATCAATAAAAAATAAAGCGTGATCTGATGTCAGGTGTTCCATATTTTGTATTAGTATGACTGGCTGATGATGGCCAAAAAGTCAGAAATGGCCATTCCTTTCTCTCCTGTCTTTGCCGGTTCACTTAATCATCATATTGCACAAGTTGCTATGCAATGACTGCTGGGGCACTTAAATGTTCTCCGGCTCTAACGGAACACACATGATTCTTAACCAGGTGTGCGAAGGCCAACTTGTTGTAATTTTTCTTTCAGATTGCAATCTAGAAAATGGCGAGCACATGGCTCATTGGTTGTTTAGTGGAATCAATAGCAAAAGAACTTGTGTTCGGATCCCAGGACCTCCACATTTGGGATTGGCATGACTGGCTGTTGATGACTAATAAGAGATAAATGGCCATTCCCTTCTCCCCTGTCATCTCCTTAAACCGATTGGAGAAGGCCAGTCGATTATTATGCGTATTCCTTATCGCAAAACAACAAAAACAGCAAAACAACAAAAACAGCAAAACAACGCGCCCATGGCTCATTGGAAGATCATTCGTTTCAATGGGAAAATACTGCTGGTTCGGTGCCCATTTGCTCCACATTTGGGATAAGTAGGACTGGCTAATGGTGACTAATAAGTCAGAAATGGCTATTTCGGTCTCCCATTTCTTTGTCGTTTTAACTACTTTTTCATATTGCACAAGTCGCTATGCAAATTATTGAAAGATCGCTTAAGTGAGCTCCTTATCACACGGGAAAACACATGATCATTAAACAGATTGTAGAAGGCCGGTTGTTTATAATGCAGATTCCTGATCTCAATCGACATAACAGCGAGCCCGTGACTCATTGGTAGATCTTTCGTTTCAAAAAAATGCCGTGGTTTAAGATTCATGGTGCTCAAATTTGGCATACGAATGACTTTCTAATGACGGCTACTCAGACAGAAATGGCGATTCTGGTCTCCCTTGCCTTTTTCGTTTTACCTGATCATCATATTGCACATGTCGCTATGCAGTGGACTCGAGGTGTTCTAAAGTGATCTCCTGGTCAAACCGGAAAACACACATTCCTTACACAGATCGACAAATGGCACTCGATTATGATGCATATTCTCGATTTCTATCGACAAAACACTGAGCCCGTGGCACATTGGTTGACCGTTCGAGTCAATAAAAAAGAGAGAGGGTTTGGATCCCCCGTGATCCACAGCTAGGATACATATGAATGTCTAATGACTTGTAATAAGCCAGAATGATCCATTCCTGCCTACCTGATGACGGTTAAAGAGCCTGAAATTGCTATTCTCATGTCCTGTGTATTTTTCTTTTCTACCGTATCATAATATTCCACGCGTCGCTACGTGACAGCCTGCCAATTCTCTAAAGTAAACTCCAAGGTACCACAGTATATAACTGTTCCTTATACAAATACGTGGACAACACTTTACGCAATTCATATTTCCGATTGCAACCGGAAAAACTGCAGACCCGTGGCTCATTGGTAGAGTGTTTGAAGCAATAACCAAATGTGACTGGATCAAATCTAGGGTGGTCCACTCTTCTGATTGGTATGACTGACTGACTACAATTAACGAGCCAGAAATGGCCATTCCGGTGTCTCTTATATTTGACTTTTCCTCCTTTTCATAATATTCTAGTAGTCGTTGTGCGACAGCCTGTAAGTGCTGTGAAATGATCTCCATGGCACAAAGGTACATAATAGTTCCATAACTACATTGCCGAATTCAACTCGATTTAATCCATATTCCCGACAGCAACCGAAAAATCAGCAGTGCCCTTGGCTCATTGGTAGATCGTTGGCATAAGTAGTCAAAGGTGACGGGTTCAAATCCATGGTGGTCCACACTAGGGATAGGCATGATTGGTTGATGACGGATAATGAGCCAGAAATGGCCATTATGGACAACCTTGTGTTTGTCGGATCCTCTTTATCATAATATTTCCCGAATCGCTATGTGACATACTGCAAGTGCTCTATAGTGAACCCCAGCCCACAACTGAACCTAGCTGTTCCTTATCCATATCGAAGAATACCATTCGATCTTAATTCACATTGCCAATAACCACCGAAAGAGAATTCAGTCTTGTTTCTCAATGGTAGGTCTTTCGATTCAATAACCAAATGAGATTGTCTCAAATCCATGGTGATCCAAATTTGGGATTGGAATGACTGGCTGTGGATGGCATAGGAGCCAAAAATGGCTTTTCTGCTTTCCCTTATATTTTTCGGTTTCACTTAATCATGTTATGCCACGAGACGCTAAGCGACATAGCGCAAGTGCTCGAAAGTGGATTCCAGCTGACAACGGAACATAACTGTTCCTTAAAAACATCGTCGAAATCCACTTGCTCTTAACTCATATTTACACTAGCAACCGAAAAAACCTGCACGTGGCTCAATGGTAGAGTGTTCGAATCAGTAAACAAATATGACTGGTTCCAATCATGTTGGGCCCCACTTGGGATTGGAATGACTGGGTGATGACAAAGAATGAGACACAAATGATCAGGCCGGTGTCCCTTGTATTTTTCGGTTCCACCTTATCATAATATTTCATGAGTCGCTATGTGACATATTGCAAGTGCTCTTAAGTTAACTCCAGGGCAAAGCAAAACATAGCTGTTCCATGACCAGATTGTAGAAAACCACTCGATCTTAATTTATATTCCCCTCAGCAACCGAAAAATCAGCGGGTCATTGGCTCACTGGTAGAGCGTTTGAATCAGTAACCAAATGCGACGGGTTCAAGTCCATGGTGATCGACACTTGCGATTGGTATGACTGTCTGATTACGGTTAATGAGCCAGAGAATGCCATTCCGGTGTCCCTTGTATTTGTCATTTCCTTCTCATCATCATATTCCACGAGTTGCTATTTGATATTCCACGAGTTGCTATTTGAAATCCTTCAAGGGCTCTAAAGTGATCTCCAGGGTACAACGGAACATACATTTTCCTTAATCAGATAGCCAAACGCCACTCGATCATAATTAATAATTCCTATCTCAACCGACAAAACAACGGGTAGGTGGGTCACCGGTAGACCGTTCGATTAAATTACTAAATGTGGCAACATGGAATGCCATGTGGCCTTCACTTGAGATTGGGTATGACTGGCTGATATCTTCTATTAAGCCAAAAAGGGTCATTTTGGTCTCCCATGTCTTTGTCATTTCCACTTTATCGTCATATTCCGCAAGTTGCCATGCGACTGCCTACGAGGGCTCTAAATGTTGCTCCAGGGTACAAAGGATTGAACGTATTACTTAACCAGATCGTCAAACATCACTCGATCAGAATTCATAATTCCGTTCGCAGCCGACAAATCAACGGGCCCGTGGCTCATTGGTAAAGTGTTCGAATAAATTATAAATGGTCGACTGTTTGAATGCCGGATAGTCCACACTTGTTATTGGGTAGGAATTACTGATAGTTGCCAATAAGATAGAAATGGCCATTCGGGTGTCTCTTGACTTTGTTTTTTTTAACTAATCATCATATTTCACAAGCCGGTATGTGACTGCCTGCGAGGGCTCTTAAGTGTGCTCTTGGGCGAAACGTCACATGCATATTCCTTAGTTCGATCGGTGAACACTACTCCATCATAATTCATTTTTCCGATCGCAACTGACAAAACAACAGGCCCGTTTCTCATTGGTAGAGCGTTCGAATAAATTAACGAAGGTCGCGAGTTTGAATCCTTGGTGGTCCATATTTGTGATTGCTTATGACATGCTGATGACGGCTTATAAGCCAGAAATAGCCATTTCGGTCTCCCGTGTCTTAGTTGGTTCACCTTATCATCATATTCCACAAGTAGCTACGGGACTGCCTTCGATGGCTCTACAGTTATCTTCAGAGCACAACGGATCGTACATGTTCCTTAACCAGATCGGTGAACACCATTCAATCATAATTTATATTCCTGATCTGTATCGACCTAACAGCGGGCCCATGACTAATTGGTAGGGCACCGAATCAATAATGAAAGGTGGCAGTTTCGATTCCCAGGGGAGTCACACATGGGATTGAGCTTGACTGGCTAATGAGGTCTAATAAACGAGAAATAACCATTCTGTTCTCCCTTGTCTTCGTCGGCTGCACCTTATATTTATATTCCACAAGTAGCTACAGGACTGCCTTCGATGGCTCTATATTTCGGCGGACTTCGAAGGTTTCAAACCCCCGACAGCAAGAGGAAGCATTTATTTTAGTTAATGTTTTAGCCACATAAGCTATGAGGCTCATTGTGAGCCGTTTATTTAAACACAGTTGGTCCAACTTACCATGACTTGCTCTCTAATTGATATTTGAAAATAGCTTCTAATCTGGGCCTTTTGCGTAAAAATACTCGCAATCCGATTGGAGAAAATTAAATAATAATAATAATAATAATAATAATAATAATAATAATAATAGTTGTATTTAATGCCGGTTTACAGGCATTGTCAGAGGAAATATTCAGTGGGGATCAGGCTGGTAGTAAAAAAACTTCTGAATTTATATCATTATAAGTGTTTTTCGTAACTTTATGTTATTCAGGAGAAACAAATGCTGCCTGTGAGGATGATAGCAGTTCAGATCAGGAAAGGGCTAGCACAAATGCAGTCTGTTTGCAGTCTCTCTGTCTTTGCTAGGAACCGGGATTCTGCCCCCAGGCAAGAGTGCATCCGTGTACGGTTGCTCACTGTCTGCCGAAGAAGTCAACGGGTGCAGGCTGCAGAGACGGTGCCGTATCCTTCAAGGTAACACCTGGGATCGGGTTCAGATGCCGTGCACTCGGTCGAACAGGAAAACAGATTCTACCGTGTCGGCGCCCAGAATTCTTGGAAATGTTAACCAAACAATGAAAATTATGGAACAAGGCTGTCGATTTTCGCTTAGTTCCTTTCTGCTTCAAGCACCCGCTGTAATTTGGAATATTTACCTGCAAAAGAAATGTCCAACCGCACTGCCCACAAATCCTTGTGATTTGCAGGCGCCTTTATTTCCTGCCTGATGCAACTACTTGACAGAGTCCCGTTCAGATGGTCTTTCTGCCTGCACAACACATATCGTGCGCAGTGTCCAGCTGACAATGCCGGACGTTTTGGACTTTCTGGTCTGATTGTCCTTGTACGGCAACAAAGGTCTCTAAAGTACTGCTGGCCTTTATGCCCTCTGTTCCTGATGGCAGGGCTTTGTTCAAACACACACTACTAACGCTTGAAAGACATTCTGTGTTAGGTCATGTGAGAAATCATAGGAGTTGCGGCACCTGAAGCGTGCACTGAAGCTCCCAAAAGTGCGCAGTTTGAGTAGATGGTACGCATTCCTATTGTAAAACAGAATGTCAGCTTTCAACGCCACCATCACCATCACGTTCCCTATAGTGATTTGCCACAGAAGAAGGGAGAGGTGAGTGAGGAAGACTGCCCAGCGTGTGACTGGGTGTGCTAACTTTGTTAATGGTGAGCGCGGATTGCACTGAATGCGCATGAACGCAATGCAGCCTCCGGCAGCATGACGTATGACCGTAATTAAGTTGCTACTGTGACGGTACAAACGCAACCCCAGAAGTGCCGATAGGCGGGGGGGGGGGGGCAGGGGAGTGGAGGGGAGGCGGGAGCACTAAAGTAGTGCATGACTGTGTGAACGTGCAAACGACACGACAGGGGAAACAGCAAGGGAGAGAGAGAGAGAGTGGTTGGGCTCGCATAGCGTTAGAGAGGGATGGGCCCATAGGCATACATCAACCACCGACGTTGTCGTAACCTGTGGGCAGTAAATTCAAC
This sequence comes from Schistocephalus solidus, assembly GCA_017591395.1. Taxonomy (NCBI): domain Eukaryota; kingdom Metazoa; phylum Platyhelminthes; class Cestoda; order Diphyllobothriidea; family Diphyllobothriidae; genus Schistocephalus; species Schistocephalus solidus. Next base: position 37,962 of record WEDG01014470.1, on the reverse strand, counting down.
CTCCACGCCGCATCGCACAAAGCTGCATCAACGGCAACCTCCTGAAGTGTTCTTATATGTGCCTTTCACTGGAAGGCCGATGAGGAGGTACGGAACGCCAGTGGCAGCGTGACACCAGTAGTTTCGGGCTGCTGCATCCATGCTGTTTGTGATCCGTCCCCCACCATTGGGGTCCGTTGTTACAAGTGGATGACGAAACGTCGACCCGAGAATGTTCAAGAGTAATTTGACTGAGGTGTTTGTTATTCAATGCTAACCAATAAGCCAGCAACTGAAGGCAGATTACCAATTCCGACTAATACAAGGGAGACTGAAATGGCAACTTCTGGCTCCTTAAGCGTCATCAGCCAGTCATACCCAACACCAGGTAGTGCCCCACCGGAGGATCGAACCCGCAACCTGGGGGCTAGAAGTTAAATGCCGCAACCATTGAGCCAGGGGCCAATTGTCTTGCTGGTTGAGATCGAGAATATGGGCATTCGTTTGCGAACGCTCCCCGATCGTTACCAGACCCACTTGTCCTGCTGTTACTGACGAAGAAAAGAGAGACTGGAATGGTAATGTCAGTTCATTTATCGCGTCAGGCAGCCATTACACTACTTCCACTACGGCCGCACACGATGTCTTGATCTTAGCCTAACTGGTCCACCTGCGGACACTATACCACTGAGCTAGAGATGCGGATATGCGAACTCTTCTCAATACGAACAGGGAAAGCTACCTGTTCAAAGATGAGAAGATCAGTATAAACATCCTCATTAGGTTAATCCGTCCGTATTACTGTTGATGAAGAGGGTGGGAGAGAAAGGGGTGTCGAGATATATTCTGAGGGAGCTGAAAATAAGGGAAATAGTAGATATTTCTGGGAAAATTCCGAAACCCGCAGGCGGAGACTGGCAACTCAGATGTTCGAGTGCGGATTATAGTCTCGCCTTACCCTTAGTGGGTTTTAATTCCACCGAGTCAGCTGCGTGTTTCACAAATGGGTCAGTTAATTTAATTTAATTTTTAGAACAATTATACTGCCCGCACATTGCCCTGGTCATCATTTATATTTTCGGACGAACTAAGATGTGCTGAGCAATGTCATAGCACCCAGTGTATTCAGAGGAGACCACATACGCCAACGCCCGGAGCCTCCTTATCCTCCGACCCCGTTACCACGTCCCGCCTGTTAGAAAATACCTCCAATTATAAACCCTCTCTCCTCCTCACCGCTCGTCAATCCTCGCCAACCCTCCATTGAATTCGCAGGCTGGACTAGGCGCCGTAACCGCCACTGACCTCGTGGCAGCCGTCAGAGGGTTCCCGTCGTCGTACCCTCTCCCCACCCCTACCGACGGCGACAGCGAAGAAGACATGCCAGTCGAGAAAACGGATGCTGAGGCTGGCATGAGGGGGGGGAGGGGGGCGGGCAGTGGGTCGGGGAGCGGGGTCAAGCACAAACAAGGGCGTAGAAACTCAGACACCAGGTGCCCCCTCTCGGTGGACAACATCCAAGATGGATGTTCTTAGGTTGCGGTATTGGCGGTGGTTTTGACAGGATCCGTTTGCTCACTACACAACTGCCAACCTGCCAGTCAAAGCCCACAGCGCAGGTTAGGTGGCTGAGAAAACAGCGAGGGGTCATCAGAATACGACGGAACCTGTATTCATTCCGATGGCTGGGATGTTCTGAACAGTTAGTCCGTACATGTGAGACGAGTCGAAACACGCCCGTTCGTTGCCCATGTTACGGGCTCTAAGTTTCTTAGGCCGGGATATTGCCAAGTAGTGGCGCTGAAGACTGTGGTGGTTCCCTCCTACCGCAGATTCTAAGAGTATCCTATCAAGTAGAAGTAACCGACCGCATACATTCTTGCCAAATTTTATATGGAGACCAACTACACGTACGGTATATATAATATGGGGTGGAATGCCTGATGAAGAATTGTTCAGTTAGGGGATTGTTTGCTTCAGGAAGCTAATGGATCGGCGTGTGCTGTCTCTGGGGTCGCTTCACGTCAGCATAAGTCATCCACACAGGCCTTTCGTGCTACTCAGAAGTGCATTGGGGGATTTTCCACCAGGATATAATATATGGAAGTTTGCACACAGAAGATACACTCTTAATCTCTAACAGTTGTAATATGTGTGGGGAACTGGGAGCGTAATGTTCAAGTCGTACATCTGAAACCGTCTTTTGAGAAGACAGGTGGGCGAAAATGGATTGTATGGCCACCTAAACAGGACACTGTCACAGGAACCGGCTTTGCGCTAATTGTCAGAGAAATTCGCTTTAGGATTAAGGAAAGGGTTAGGGTTAAGTTTAGGGTTAGGTTTAAGGTTAGACTTGGGGTCAAAATTGAGGCTAGGGCCAGGATTATATGAGTGTGTGCGTTCGTGTTAACTGTAGGATTTAGGTTTAGGAAGGGGCTAGGGCTTAGATCAAGGTTATAGTTCATTTTTATGTTTTTGTTAGTATTTGGGTGAAGACACGGGAATATCTCTCCTTCCCAGAAATGTACCGAAAGCCCATTTATTTTAAGTGGGCAGGGCGGTTCCTATTCTCGGTCATAAAAGACACGACTACTCGTTCTTATTCCTCTGTCCAGTTTAAGCGGCCATAAAAATCATCCTTGACGATGGGGGGTGGGGTTTTGCCAATCTGGTGGGCCTCTTTGAACTCCAAAACGCAGCAAACGTGATTTATGACAATGCCATTATCGACTTGAGTACTCAGCTTTATATCAGGCCCATAATTAACTTGGAATTGTGTTCTGTGTAACCAAACTAAGATCAGGGTTATCAATAATGCTCCCACGATTAGACGAATCTTGGCATGAATACGTGGACACAGGCCAGCTAACAGAAATTTAGCTGAGAATAGCATGCTCCCTGTCCATGGAAATTGACATTCCCTTTCGAGCTAGCTCACTTCTTCCCTCAATGCATGATTTTTGTGTTCCGGCATGCTTGAATTCGTCTAAACGCGATCAAATATGCTATAATTTGCAAGCAAGTAAAGTAATACGGGGATGCATGCGAGAATATGTCGGATTTGTTTGGACTGTAAGTTAGATTCGACGCTCCGTTGACAGGAAGCAATGCACCCGTGTTTTCGTTCCAAGGTGTCAATTCTCTAGCCTCGAATAACTTGCCCAAATACCACAGTGATTAGCGGCAAGATTCTGAATAGATGAGAGCAGAGTTATAACCTTCCTTGCCTGACCCCCTCTTTCCGTTGCAAAAGTTTACAGCTCGATAGTAGCCGCGACGAAAAGGTTTGCTCGAATTGAATGAACCTTTCCCAGTTGACTTTCACTCTGAGGTTGAGGGGTTGGACTGGCTTTCAACTACCCCAGTCTTAAAATGGTCCCTCTAACCACCTATAGTACGGATGGTTGTAGATGTCATTTCCCCACTGTCATATTCTTAGCACTTCCTACTAATTGAATACCGCCCTCCGATATCTTGGTCATATCCACTGCCGAATCCCTACTGGTCTCTCCAGAGTGAATAGCCCCTAAGCGAGAGTACACAAATAGCATATTAGATTTAACATTTGACCCGTTTTCGACTGTGTAACCGCTGATATGATGTCTTATTGCTTCAGACACAAGAACATCGGAATAACTCTCTCTCTCTCTCTCTCTCTCTCTCTCTCTCTCTCTCTCTCTCTCTCTCTCTCTCTCTCTCTCTCTCTCTCTCTCTCCTCTCTCTCTCTCTCTCTCTCTCTCTCTCTCTCTCTCTCTCTCTCTCTCTCTCTACCACACGCTCCTACAGCTTCCTGCGCATCAGTTGACTTGCTGAGCTTTTCTGACAATGGGCAGTGAGATTGAGCACATAGACTGATGTGGCTTGAAAGGTTCCGTCTACATATCTTGCACGCGTATACGGTACTATCTAAGAGCACACTCCAACTTACCCCTGCTCAACTAACGTCTACCGTCGGGGTAATCGTGGTTCGGTCCAATAAGTTTCATTCTGGGCTGGGCAGGATTTATGTACTTCCCACGCGATAATTTCTTTATTGTAAATCTCAGATGAAAAATTGAGGCTGCTAAAAACCATTTTATCTGCACCTGAGAGAAATGATTACAGTCTGAGGTGGCAGTCTGTAGGCTGTCGCGGGAGGAGGGTGAGAGAGGAACAGGATGTAATTCGAGGAAAATAAGAGGTGAACGGGAAGGCTGCTGCAGCACCTGTCGCACTTCAACACGCTTGTTGTCGTACAGCGTAAACAGTAATAAGCTGCGGCATTCTGGAAGCCTTCCTCTATCTCGCTGGCCTTATGCCGGACTTCAGGCCAAGCTGACCGGAAGCCTTGTTCAGTGCTCAGGCATATTCATCAGGTCTGACCGGCGCAGAGGCACCCCGTCCTAACATCACCCCCGACCCGGATATGCATACACCCTCCTACATGAAGATGTTATCGTCTCGGGGGCTGGTGCCCCCCTCCCATTTCCCGCCACGGCTGAGTGAGGCAGAGCAGCAGGAGGCCGGAGACTTAGTGGTGGGTTCTCTTAGTTAGCCCCCCCTCCTCTTCGTTGTCTAGAGTTGAGTGATATTTATTTATTTTATTTCTTTATTGCCAGTTGACAGGCAAGGTCAAACAAATATATACAATAGAGGGTCAAGCTGACAGTGAAAAAAAACTCCTGATCTTTGTTTCAGGTGTTTTCAGGAGAAAAAATGGCAGCTTATTGAGGGATTAAATTTCAGGACAGGGAAGCGTTGACACAGATGGACTTCTCCATTCAGTGTTATGGCTCCGGTATTCTGCACCAGCAGGTATGTCGGCGAGCGGCTGTTCGCTGTCGACTGAGAAATAAGCCGATTGAGGTCTGCAGGGCCAGCAATATTGCCCTCAGCATGAAGTTCGACACAGGATTCAGAGTCCATGAACGCCATCAGAACCGAAGAGAGCTTCCACAGAGACAGCACCCAAAAGTTTGGAAGGTGTCCTGAATGTAGAAAACTAGTGACAGCTCGTGTAAACAAGGGATAGCTTTGCTGAATTTTGATACTTCTGGGTAGCTTATTCCAGCTTGCTATAGCGTTCACCGAAAAAAACTGTCGGTATCTATGGTTGCATATTAGGCGCTGCAGATACCGCCAGTGCTGGCCACTCAGCGACTAGTTGCCATGTGCCTCTGGCGTTGTTCATGTCACTGTTGGAGCAGTTTCGATGACGGATGTAGTCTAGTGAACGCTGTCAAACGTGGATGTTAGTTTGTGCGGGCAGAAGCACGGTAAGAGCCATCTCCTGCAATCCACCGCTCATGGAGATATCGCGGCCCAGGGATAGGCTCCTCCACTGAAGTTCACCACTGATAAGTGCAACAGCATTCGACTCTCGTCGCGAAAAGGCGATTCAAAACCACCTGCAAGGCTATTTGGCTGGAAGCTTTGAGTTTACATCGGTTTATTGGCACATATCCTCAAAAATATTCAGGTTTCTTCCATGTCTTTACACAAAGGCTCAAGAATGCAGCAGAAAAACATCCTTTTAATAACCGCTGAAACCTCAAGCCAAATTATGTTCAATTAATTTATTCAATACGCACATTAAAGAACTGGTGTGTTCGAAATCACAGTAGCTGTATGCAAACTAAACCATAGGTTTGGCTTTTTGATCAAGTGAAAATAGGCCCAGGCGGAGAGGGAAAGAACGCAGACATGTAATGGGATGGACATTAAAATGAGGATGGAGACGTAGGAGAATAAATGAGCGGGGTGCAGTTGGCCACGCTCGTGGTCTTCATCGCCACTTCTGACTCATTTCGCCTTCGCATGTCAGGCACTGCATACGCGCGTGTTACAACCTCCACGAACGCTGTAACGCCAATTAATATTTATCTGTTCACAGATTGGCCACAAGCCAACGAAGTTCTAGCGGGTACAGTTCGGTTGTCGCTTGTCTGATGAGAACGCGTGTGGCAACTGCCTGTTGAGCTTCTAGGAATTGGTAAAAGCTCGTTCAATCTAATCTTTCTTTCCTGACTTGTGATTCGGAATTCTCGCACCTGCGACCCGTTGAGACAGGGTACGAGGAAGGAGTGAGAGGCAGATATTAATTTCCCTCAGTCTCGTCCTCATTGTAATTGCCTTTGCATTCAATTTGTCTTTGATCTCTGTCTTCTCTCATTCCTTCTCTTCTTCTTGCTACTCATCGTCCTCCGCCATCCTTCTTCTCCAAGTGCTCTTCTTCTTCTCCCTCTTTGCGTTTGCCCTTCTCAAAATCATTCCATTTTTGATGGTTGGGATTAGTTTATAATTTAAGTGATTATTAAAGAGTAGCTTCTATTGTCAATACTACTCGCAACAGGAATTACCGATTGGTTTCGAGGTCACATATTTACATGCGCACAGAGGTTAACGCAGTCAGGTCTGGTTAAGATATTAGACAAAACTATCCCCACTCCCATTGTGGTAGAGGATGGGCAACATTTCGACACCCAACCGACTGAAAAGTGACAGCGTGGGTCGTGGCAGTGGATAACAAATGAGTACAGGAGAACGGAAAGAGCATCCGTTTCTGACTGAAACGTGTCCTCTTAAGGCAAATACGCTGTCCCACGGCTCGCACCATTCCGCTGCTCAGTTGCATCTGTCAAAATGATTATGCACATCCTATAGGACTGAACCAATAGAAGTGAAGAGGCGAGTTCCAGGAAGTAGTCGCGAAGAAAAAGACGCAACCACTGGAACAAGAGCTTTATTAGCCCGAGGCGTGCCAGATTCTCTCTTGAACTCATCTTCAAATAAGAAAACATCAGAACAGATTGTAAAGCTGACCAGCAGTTGAACTCCTACAGTAAAGCATATTCTGACGTGGCAAGTGGAGGCGAACTTGAATAGGCAAATGATGCGAACTGGGTTATTTTTGGCACGTGATTTGATGAGGAGGATGGTCATCCTAGTCCTTTTTGGCTGGCAGGATGTAAATGAAATACTGTGCATGATATTTTTTTCTGCAGGGAACACACAACTCGTGCACACTGTAATTTAATACCTGTTGATGTTACAAACGGTATCATTCTTTACTTCCGCCGGAGTTCTGATAACCACTGGCTCCATCTTGCAAGCTATTGACCAGTATTCACAAGACTGCATTCAATACCTACATCTTTATCCAGCTTCCTATAAGGTGACAATAAATATGTGGTTTCATCAGGCGTTTCTGCCTATATTCTTCCTCAAATTTTGCCAAAATTAGCATTGTGACTGAGGAATAACAGTGACCCATTAATAACCGTCTGGGTTCTAAACTTCGCATAAGACGGCTAATGTCATTTTTCGACTGAGAGAAAACCGTTAGATCTGTTGACTTATTTCTATAATTTTATGGGGTAAAAAATCATTAAAACCAGAATTCATAAAAGGTTTGACAAGTTGTGGCATTCTTGGGCAAGAAGGGATCATTTTGTATCACGGTACCGGTAAACACCGCTTTCTTTATCACTTCATTTAGGTTTTGCGCAATCGATGCACGTGAAGAAAAAAGTCAACTTGACCAGTAAAGGGACTAAATTGCATTGTAATTTAGAATCGGACGATAGAAACTCGAAACGAAAGTACTCAAACTTTTTCTGTTGCAATTTTCGGTAGAAAAATAGCTAAACTGGATGACGAGCGCAAGAAAGCGAGGATGAGGAAATTCCTCGCGTCTGCAAATCCCGTCTTTATCGGAACATTCGCCATGTGCAACTAATTGAAGGCAAATATATAAAAAAGAAATTTATACTTTATTGTAAGTCCAGAAAAAAAATGGGGTTTTGCCCTAACATCAACAACGTTGAAGCATCAATCACGATTCATCCAAGTTTCTGCCACTTCTAATTGGCGCACCGTGCTGACCGTAGAATTGTCCTCAGGATTGGTAGATGTGCCGACTAAAGTATCCAATCAGAAAGTGGGTTCGTCTTCCAAACATCTGATTGGCAAACAAATGTAGGTCGTAAACCTACTTTATCATGTTGTTCCACAGCTGCGACATTTTTCGGCTCAACTCCCTGTCAGCGTCTTCTGCCTTCGTTTGGCTCGTGAACCTAGGATTATTGTTCCTGTTTGACTGCTCACATCACCGCCCCGGGATCTAAGACCATAGCTAGAACTTGCGACACTTAGAATTTGCATTCAAAATTTATCACTTTAATTTCTTCCCACCGTCTGGATGAGGATGCAAAGCGGAACACTTGGGGAAATGTCCTACCTTCAACCGGATCATTTTGAGAATGAGAAGAAAAACATGGTAAGCACGCATTTTTTAAAAATTTTCAGAATTTTTAATGTCAGTTTCCCATTGTTCTGGAGAAGTGAGGTAGGTGCCTCGACACATCAATATAGACGATCCGAGATGATATGACTTGTCAGAATGGGGAACGGTTTAAGTCCACGTATACTGTCTTATATTTTAATGCAAGAAACTTAGTTACTTAGTCATGGCTATATACCCTTGATCCCCGTACCCCTTCGTTGCATCTAAACCAACTGACAGATAGAGTCATCCTAATACGCGTGTTCAGCTTAAATCGCTAGATCAAAGAAGAATATGAAGAAGAATAAGAAGAAGAAGCATCTAAGTTTAAGTGTTTACCTATCGCAACGTCCGCCGCGCCCCATAGAAATGATTCCTCTATCTGAACTCGAAGTAAACTGAATGGAACTCCAATGCCAAAGCGCGGTGAAGACTCGAGATGTGAAGGTGCGAAAAGCTCCTTCTTTGAGTCGCTTAGTGGTAGTACTGTGTGTGTGTCACCGGTTCTCATTAAGAGGCTAGCCATTCACAGGACCTGACATTTGGCAGTTTTTGTCGATCGTCTTTAAACCAGATACTGGCAGCTAGTGAGGCACTGCCATTTGTACGATTTAAAACGCGCAAAACTTGGGCAACGCAACCCAACAACTAAACTTCTTATTTTCAATGAGTTGTAAGAATTGGAGTTTCGAACCTAACGTTCAACAGAGGACGGAACAATTTGGTTTGTATTAGCACCAACACAGCCTCCGCTTTGCAAGTAATCGCCCTTTGAAGATATCGAGTATGACCGGCCGCAAAGGCCGGTATTCAAACTATGGTTTGATCAGTCCTCATCATATTCTTCTTTGATCTAGCGAGTTAAGCTGAACACGCGTATTAGGAGGACTCATTATCTGTCAGTTGGTTTGATCAGTCCTCATATTCTTCTTCTTCTTCTTCTTCTTCTTCTTCTTCTTCATATTCTTATTTGATCTAGCGAGTTAAGTTGAACACGCGTATTATGAGGACTCATTATCTGTTAGTTGGTTTGATCAGTCCTCATTATATTCTTCTTCTTCTTCATATTCTTCTTCTTCTTCTTCATATTCTTCTTTGATCTAGCGATTTAAGCTGAACACGCGTATTAGGAGGACTCTATCTGTCAGTTGGTTTGATCAGTCCTCATATTCTTCTTCTTCTTCTTCTTCTTCTTCTTCTTCTTCTTCTTCTTCTTCTTCTTCTTCTTCTCTTCTCTTCTTCTTCTTCTCTTCTTTCTCTTCTTCTTCTCTTCTTCTCTTCTTCTTCTTCTTCTTTCTTCTTCTTCTTCTTCTTCTTCTTCTTCTTCTTCTTCTTCATATTCTTCTTTGATCTAGCGAGTTAAGCTGAACACGCGTATTAGGAGGACTCATTATCTGTCAGTTGATTTACCCCTAAAATTGCGCGCAAAGGAATTGTTGTCTAGGCTGCTCCGGTTCGCGGCAATATCCCCTTCAAATTGCACCCACAACTGACAAACTTTTGAGTTCCTTAATCCAATCACCATTTTTCTGCGAAAAAGTTGTTAGGGCGCCGAATGTTGAACCTGTTTTGAAAAGTATAAAAATGCATGCGGGCTTCGTGTGGTCTCTCCTTCGTGCGGGCAAAGTATCGGTGCTCCCGGCCCACACTGTAGTGAAAACTCGCAACTCGTCATCAGTTTGTTTGTACAGTGGATATCCAACCGCCCAGACTGGCTAAAAGGACGTCTGTGGAAGAGACTGCGTTCTGAAGGACTACTAATATCTTTTCCTCTAAAATTCATTTTTTTGTATTTACTTTTAAACTTTCGCAAAGCAGGCTACCCAAGTAGTCTCGTTCCTCGACTCTCACCGAGAGCCAGTAGGTCTTTGGCTATTTTTTACTAATTAGATAACGATACGGCATAGTAACAACCATATTACGAGCAATTTGGCTACTAGGGGTGATACAAGAACTCCACTTATGATCTCTCCCTAGTGGAATTTGTTTCTACCTATCGGAATGAATCCTTGAAGAAGGGAAGGTGTGCTTTGCCAGCTGTATTGGGTCCACACAGACAAGCATCGAGTTTACCGCTCCGACTTTCTACAAGGCCGGTGGGCTGGGAGCCTTGAAGAGCCAGAAGAGCGTGCAAGTACACACATGCGACACCCACTCCTCACCCTTCCCCGGTGTTTGAGACTTCAAAGCGGTTGTGAGTAAATTCACAGAATCGCGTCCGGTACATGCACTAGTGGCTCGAAAGCACTTGCTAATCAACTCTTTTGTTTGTGTGTGTGTGTGTGTGTGTGTGTGTGTGTGTGTGTGTGTGTGTGTGTGTGTGTGTGTGTGTGTGTGTGTGTGTGTGTGTGCTTGCATAACTGTCCTCGTGTGGTAAATGAGCCCAATTAATCATCCTCGGGCGGGCGCTGCTGTGACGCTACTGTCTCTAGACCTATTTTTTCATTGAACGTTTTATGTGGGGGGGGGGATGCGGCGACTGCCTCAGTTTGCGTCTGCACCAGACGGCGCCCTTCAAAGTTGTGGCGATGCCTGGCTCGTCAGACGAGGTTGGGCTTTCAAAAATGTCCACAGACAGCCTGGGCACGCTTTAGCGGCCGTTTTCAGCCTACCTTCGGGTGACGGTGGCGGTAGTGGTGGCAGCGACGGCGGCGGCGTCTGTCAGAAACCAGCCTCAGCGACCATACTCAACATCAAAGCGGCTACTTAAGCGACGGCGCCAGCCTCCCGCTAATCGCTGATAGCTAGAAGAACGTTTGCAAGACGTGCTCTAGTGGATTTCACCCACCGTGATGCCCGTACAGTAATCATCGGCGACTACAAGTCTGTCACAAGCTGTGTATGCACAAGCATGTGCGTTAGCAACTAGACTTAGTTCCTCTTCCAACTGTTAGAAGTTTTACCTTCGTACCTCCTAGTCTGGGGTTTGCAAAAACAAGGCAATATACCTATTAAAAAGGTGACAGATAACACGAACGACGTTCCACTTATGCTGGGCCGAGTTAAGGCACTCTCAGCTTTTATCTGGTTCGTATGCATTTTCGGTCATTCGGTTTCTGAGATTTTAGGAGGGAGCACTTTCTAGTAGAACTTTTGTAGCCTGAGTTGCGTACTTAACAGGATTATTTGTTAACTTTGCTAGGAAAGGCTAAATATGCAGTATATTTTATTTTATCGCTTTTGGCCAAGGTACATCCAACAGCACACCAGATCCTTCAATTTTAATCACTTGCTCTGAGTATTACCCAAAGGGGAACCGTTGATAGGACCGGGTACGTAAACTCCTAAGGATTTTGGTCCTGGGGTGTGTACAGGCCTCGAAAGCATTGCACAAACTCCCTAGCCAGACGATTAATCTGTTTTTAAGAAATACCAGCCTTGTGAACAGAGGGGCGTTCCCTGGTCTTTTTGGCCGTTCTTTCTATGTCTCGACATTTAAAGCAGGAACTGATGCACAGTCCGTTATTCGCTTTGCTCCAGTTACTCTGTTATTTCCCCGCTTCAATGTTACCTAACTTTGCCCTCGAATCTGCTGGCGAGTTTTTATGAAAATACGTACTCCCTGCGGCATTCTCACTTCGCGGTAAACACTTTGTCAACTTTTAAGGTGCTCCCAACTGTCGGTATATTTAGTGAATGACCGAAAAGTGGCCGTTTAAAAAAAATCTTACTTTAGCACAGTGCTGCCAAAATTGGACTGAGTCTGTTATTCTTCTGCTTTCACTTTGGCCGTTGCCGGTTGGAAATGAATATTCTTCGCTCACTTTCTCTTTTTTAGAGTGAATTTCTCAGTCAGAATCCACTCGTTATGCTTGCCCGTACATGCCAGAATATTGGCCTTGAACACCACAAGTTCTCTGAACGCTCCAAACTATCTTCTCCCTCCTCTGCGATCAGCGGTCCTTACAACTCTTATTCCAATTCCTTGGGGGAGCCCAATCTGTTCTCCATGAGTCAGCTGACACCCCCGACTGTTTCTAGTGCCTCGAAGTCCCATGTAAACATCAGCACTGTCCATCGCCTCAGTCCGCCAGCGGGATTCTCGTCACCCATGAGCACCAGCACCAGTACTACCACCACCACAACAACCGCCACCTTTCTCCCGCCAAGCTCTCCCACGGTTACTAATACCAAAGACCACGACCTCAAATCTCTGAGTGGTGACGAGGCCGACCTTCAAGCGCACCCCTCCTCTGATTCGCTTATCCAGTTGGCTCGTCTGTCCTCAAGCCTCAAAATGTCGGGTGACCGCCAAAAGAGAAATAAGCCGCTGGATTCCCGTCTGCAGATGAACTACTGTCGACAGCAGAAACGTGTGCGACGTCAGTCCTTCGGTAGGCCCTCAAGTGGCATTGCCTCAGCGTCCAAGCCCATTGACTTTACAGTCCATCCTACCACTATTGCCAGTCAACGCCGTTCCAACACCTCAACACCCTCCACGCCCTCCTCTGTCTCACCCTCCTCTCTGCGTTCCAGCCCACCGGCACACTCCACCTCCCCGTTCTCCATCAGAAATGGCACCATGTTGGACCTCACTTCAACGGCCGGCACCACAGGCCCAGTCCTCCCCTCCTCCTCTGCATCCGCCACCAGCTGTCTAGAGATGTTCTACACAGTGGGCAATGCACTGGGTGCACCTCCAGAACGCCTTCGTGAGCTTCTAGTCACCGTTGCTCAGGCGCTGATGGATCGCTCCCAGTCCACCAAAACGCATCGGCCTCCGGCTACCTCCTGTGCGTCGGCACCCGCATCACACGGTGACGTAGCCTCTCCCGGGCTACACTTTGAGGGCAGCGAATGCACTCGTAGCTCACAGCCCGTCTGTCAGTCGCAGCCTACTCAACAGTTACGCTCACCACAACAGCCGCTCAATAGCTTTGTTGGCACTGGCAGTTCCCACAACGATCCCAGTACGCAGTGTTTGTACTGTGGCCTGGTGTGTGTGGATATGAATAGCCTCGTGCAGCACATATACTCCCATCTGGCCTCGCTTCATAGCCAGTCCTCCAAACCGGTGGGACCGCAGTCGCTATCTCAGCTGCAACCGCTGACAGGCATACACTCCCCGGGGATGCCAGCTGTGGTGACGCCTCCGATGACTATACCGCTTGCCTCCTCCACCTCCTCCGCTTCCTCTCCCTCCTCTTCATACTGCTCGTCTACTCCCTCCTCCATCTCAACCTCGCTGCCTTCTATGTGTAATCCAATCTTCGAAATAGCAGCGAACTACGCCCGCTACCTTCAGAAAATGCCCTCTTCGCTGGTAGAGCAGCCTGCTGCCGCTCCACCGCCCTCGGAACTTATGGTCCAAACCCCGTCGGCGACCGCCGCCACAGATCCTAACGCCCTCTTCCTCGCCTGGCTGAACATCTTTCGTACGAACTGTGTGACGGAGGCCATGGCATCGGCCACTGCCCATCGCTTCGGCTGATCCCAACTGCTGCAGCCGTCTGGATCACCTCATTCCCTATCTTTCGTGTCTTTCATGCCTACTGCCTGCGATCCCAATTCCTAACCGTGTATCAGCTGGCTGCCACGCGATAATTGACTCCACACCAGTACGCAATCACGCACATGCACGCACCCAAAATACGCAGTTGCCGTCCAACCTGGAGGCCAATGCCGTCGTAGTCGCCGTTCCAACCCGAAGACAGCGAGGCACCCTGAGCGCTACGGACCTTTTTTGATTTCGTGTTCGAGACCAGTCATTCGAGTCGGCCACTATTTATACGTCCTCCTTTCACCCTGTATTTTAACGATACTACCAGGCAGTTTATCTTAAAATAGAATTTCAACCATAAAGCCGCCTCTGTCTTCTTTTAGCTGCATTTCGAGCTCGAGCAGGGAAATAACTGGAATGGGCTTCCGGGAAAGGGGTTGGTAGTGCAGTACGTTTGCGGGCGTGGCTAATTTGCTGGAAGCTTACGGCCTGAGGAACGGAGTCAGGCAAGTTGGATATCTTACAAGACAGAGGAGACTCAAATAGTACTTTTACAATTTGGCAGACGAAAATGGGGTTGGATTCATGATGGTGAGCCGTTATAAGAGGGACGCGTAGAGGCGATAATCGTGGCGTGGGTAGGACGTATCTGTCGAACTGGTGCGTCACGTCGATTAGTGATCTTAAAACCAAACATGAAGTCGTAGTTCCTAGCGTCTGTATTTGCTGATTCAGGTGTGGTAACACGCCCAGGGCGGCTGCCACCGTGCCAGCTACCTGCGCCCTCTCCCTTCTCTGGTCATTTTGACTCTGTCATGACACCGCATCCAGGGGGAAGGAGAGATTGTGGTAGCCGCAGCGCAAAGTCTACTATCACTTTAAACTTATCCACGTGGAAGTCACAATACCTGCACCACTATGTCTTGGAGCATACGGTGGACATCGTTGGACTACGACGGTCGAACTGTCATGCTGATTACGGGACACATCCTTCCTTTCTAAATACTTGTGAGTTTTCACTCATTGAACGTACACCTATCGGGCAGGCTAGCATGTGAATCTATCTCCAACTCAAATGGCCTGAATACAGCAGACAAACTCGAAGGAAACTGGGCTTCAATGGTCATCGGAACGAGCAGGGTACCCGAACAAATCACGCGAGTTTTAGCGAGGGTGTCTACCAGCTGTCTCCCAAAAATCCTTTTTTAAATCCTTATTTTACTGTTTGGAACGATTAAGGGGTAGAAGAGACCCTGGTAAAAGAAACTGCAAGTCCCTCTGTCAAGTCCCTCTGCAAGTCAAGTCCCTCTGCAAGTCCCTCTCTCAACAAGAAAAATTCGGTGGTATCGCGGGGTTAATGAATATAACCGGCCCATTCTAATAGTTTCGTAGATGTACAAGAGGCAATGTCCAGTGCAATCGATTAGATGTTCCCATGGTTTTCAAGCTGGCAGCTTCACTAAACCACACCGTTTTATCGCTTGAAAAGTACCGTTTTTTGAAAAATAGCAAAATTTCCTCTTCTCGAAGTATCCCGTCAAAATGGAATATGTTCGTTGGTTTTAAACAAAATTTTGTATGGTCTCTGGGTTAGGAATAATTTCGTGGAAAATCGTAATTATTAAAACCACGAGGATGCTACAGGATTCGGAAGAAAGGGCAACATTTCAGTTGGTGTAAGGAAAGTGGCTTTATCAAGATAAAATCTTCCACCTCCAAATAATGGAGCTCAGAGATGAATGCGGAAAGGTCCATCCACAAGGGGTTTTAGGACAAACCATACGCAGTGTATTCGGTTCAACAAACTGCGCCTTATACCCTGTATCTAAATCATCCACTAAAATAAAAATCGAAGTAATACTATGTGATTATGATCGATGCATGATAGGAAGAGAATTCCGTCATTCTAAAAGAAGGGACTCTACCTGAAATATAATGAGGCACTTATCGGAAAATTCGAATGGAATTGAAATAAACAGAACTGCTTAAAATTCGTCAATGCACCGCAGTCCGCAGCAGATGTTTTTCGATCTAAGCTGTCGTCGGTAACATCAATGTAAATAGGTAATAGACTAGAAACAATCTAATGGAGGATTGACATTAGATTGACAGTAGATTCCCTACCTCATGAAATGCGGACCGAAATTATGAAAAAATGTTTTTGATTCCAAAACTTTACTTCAGTAGTGTCGTTATGCTGATTATCTTGCAGCTTAATCTCAAGATAGTTCTTTCACAGTAGGATGTCAGCTTTCGAACGAGATTCTTTCTGAAAACGTACAAAATGTTTACTCTGTAAAAATGGCTTCTAATTAGCCTATATTTTTCTCAATTTTTTAAATAAATTTTATAGAAAACATGCGTAAAATTATTCTTTCTTGTACTCGTTTGGTAGAAAATGCGTTGTCTTCAAATTTTATACTGCAAGAAAGGGTAGGTTTCATTCTCCTAAATAATACAAATATATTCTTAATCAGACCATTTTAGTTAAGATTCGGCACAGAATAATATAGGTAACATTATGCCACAAAGTGGAACTCTGAAACGAGTAAAAGCGAGGGTAAAAACTTCGGCTGGAATCGTTTATATGGGCACGCGTCAGAACAGCTCCACCGTAATACTAATTGCATCGCTCTATTTTAGCGTCCTTAACCTGACCGAAACCTCAATTGTAATAATTATCTTAACCCTAACCATATCTCAACCTACTAATAACCCTAACTTTAGCCCTAACCATAACACTAATACTAGTTTCCCTGGAATTTTGTGTAAAGCTACCATAATTAAGGGACGACCTTGTTCCACTGTTTTGCCGGGTGGAGAAACACACAAATGATCGCCACCAAACCTTCTTGTAAGTCTTGCAGATTCAACGAGAACTGGAAGTTATGCGGACATCGACGGCCGTCCGAATAATAAGTTAGCCGCAAAGATGCCTTATTACAGTCCCACGGTCTGTAACCCAACACAGAGCAGTGATTGGTCAGTCAAAATAAGAGTCAAATTAAAGTAGAAAGAACACTGCCATAAAGAGCTCTCATTGATTGCACCGAATCCATCTTGCCTGTCAGTGAATTTATCCAAATTAAAATCGATTTCACGGTAGAGTGACTTGTATCGATTTCAAGGTGGAAGTGAGCGTTTCCGCTAGACCTTGGGGCTTGCGATCTACCGCCTGCGCAGAAGGTCGTGCATTAAGAATAGCAAGAAAACCACTCAGCAGTTTTCTTGACAAAGTTAAGAAAACCTGGAATGGATATTTGGGACTTTTTAGCTGTCATCAACGTGTTATAGGCCAACTCCAGTTGAACGCCTAAGGTTGGTCACGGCCAGAGCTGCCTACGCTTTAGCATATTATCTACAGGCTACAATAGCACCGCGAGTAATAAAAAGAGTGGGAAATGGAAGTTAGCACAAACCCAGACATCGCTATACTTACGATCTTTCAACTCATGAAGTTACAGGCATACGCGCGATGAGGATGTATGCAGTGCTGTTTTACAAGTATAATGAAACGTGTTTAATGTGTTATTGTTTAACTTGTTGTGTTTGCCTACTTTATAGTGCCATGTAAAATGATTTTTAATAAGGACTTAAACGCTTTTCTCATCAAGAACGGCCATTTCGGACCGTAACGCCTTCGTAAGTTGAAGAGCGTTTGTGCAGTACATTACAAAGCTAAAGTTTTCCGACGTTTCCTAAAGAGGAAGAAATCCCATATTTCAGGTATAATTTCATACGCAACCATGCACAGAAAGTTACTTAGTGGAGAAAATCGTAAAGCGAGCAAACCCATACTCGGAATGACGTCTTTGGACACTGATGCTTCGAGGATTAGAAATGCGGATACTTTAAAGGAAAAATCTATGCGTAGTGGAAACCCTGTCATTTGTACCCGAGCACAGAGCCATAAGGAACGAAGAAATGCTGACCTTCGTTCAACTTTCATACAATGGGGGAGGAAAAAATATTCCAAACGAACCGCATGTTCAGATTTCATGACCCACAGCCGCAGGGTCATGAACGCAAACCAGCTTCTTGGCGAGATTTTCGGCCAGACGAGAGGTGCTGAACTCCCGAGCCTCTATGTGCTGGATTCTAGCCTAGTCTTTACGTTTTCATGTCACTGCAATTCTGTGAGAGCAGAGAGCATGGCACCCTAAGAATAAAAATAGGGTGATTTTCTACTCAAACAGGGTGGTTTCCAGTTTTTAAAGGCCTCATTACATCGGGTAAGGAAGGATCAGGATGGAAGTCAGGAAAGATCCACGTCGTCTGTCGAGCTGAGCCAACAGAAATGGCAGCTATTCAAACCATTTTCTCCCCTCCTCTTCCTTTTTGCGTTGACTAGAAATATACACTAACTTTACTAGGACCGTTTTAACACGGTAGCTATCCTCTATAAAGATTACCAGGCACAATACGATATTCCTCCGTCACGATATGAATTTGTGTACTTTTATGACAATGCAAGTCATCCTTACCAATATTGTAAATTAATAGAAATACAACTGTGGTTTATGATATGGTTAATTCTTATTTATTTTCGGAAGTGCACATTCTCTCTTCTTTATCATTTTCATAAGCCCCCTGAAGAATAAAAAAGAAGAGAGGACAAGTTCATGGATATTTGGTCTTCACAGACCAGAAGGTGTACATTGCTACTCTCAGTGAGCCCGGTTCCTCAAACAGGGTCAGTTGAATGAGGTGGGTCTCGGCTGCACATTCTGAAGCGGCCACCCGAGGGTAGAAAGACGCGACACTGGCGCCGCTTTTGCTATCCGGAACGACATCGTGAAACGATCACCCTGTCTACCACAGGCTAATAATGACCGTCAGATGGCTCTGAGGGAATACCATATTCACTATCATCGGCAGTACCAACGTTTCTCACAAATACCACTTCCGACGAGGTTTATAACATGTTGTGCTCAAAACCACACGCTGATTGCCCCTGTTGGGTTCAAGGTTCACGTCGGAAAAGACCAATACGCCTGAGAGGAAGTGCTATATCCTCCTCCGGAAACTTGGCGTCCGCTGCGAAAACGTCCCCCTTCTACATACCTGCGCATGACACCACCGTATCCTAACCAATCTCTTCTTCCACCTTCCGACGCGGGAAAAGACAACGTGACTACAACCCAGCTCACGACGCTGGCAGCTGGATCAAGTTCTCGTTCGTAAACAAGACCACCAAGTCGTGCTATCGAAAAAGATGATCTGCACTACCGGCTGCCGAACAGCTCACTACCTTGCCGTTCCAAGATTAGCTTGCTAATATTGCCCACAAGCAACCAAAAGGTAATTGAAAACTAGATATTTTAAATACCTTTCTGTTGAATGTGTTCAGTTGCTGCTTATATTTCCGAAATCTACTCAAATTCCATACGGAATATATGCTCGTTCCGGACGACAAAGGCACGATAAAGACATAATAATCTCAACTAAGGAGTGCTATCCACGCTGCCGCCCTGGACTTCGTGTATTACACACGCCAGCTACATCAACGTCGGTTGTATGACAGCGGTGAAAATGTCGACACTTTATGCCCCAAAGACTGAGGGAGATGCGAAATACCTGAATGACTGATGAGAGAAAAGGATACACGCATCACAATCAAATGAATTGGTGAAGCTATTTAGAGGGAGAAATCGCAAATTATGAAGCACTGGGTCGTGCAATTCGCAAGCGTCGTCAGTCGACAAACAGCATTCTTCAACGCCCCCAAAAAAGAACAGAACCAATCGTCAAATTACCGCCCGTCCTCGCCACAAGAATTCAAAGTACCCACGGGCAACCTAATCCAACCTCTACAAGTACGGTGGCCTTCGGCTGATGGACACCCTCACGTCTTTTTCAAGAGATGTGGTAACAAGTAACAGTACCCTGGTACTTCAACAACATGAAAGTCGTTCACTTGAACAAGTTCATGGGAAACGAATACCGCGAAGTGATCATAAAGGCATTTTCCTCCTCAACCCCGTAGAGAAAATCTTTGGCGGCGCCCTCCTCAAATGTCTGAAAAACGTACCTACTGTAAGAAGTTAGTCCTGAGGACGAATAAGCATTCTCATGTAATCGCGGAGCTACCAACGTGATCTTTACCACCCGTCAACAGTCAGGAACTACGCTTCAACATAAACACAATGTTTATGGACCGATAACGGCCTGCTATATCGTGAATCGTGATGAACTCCAGTAAAGCATTCTGAAATTTTGGTGTCCTAAGTTATTCAGTCAAACGCCAAGACAGATGGCATGATAGTGTGCGTGACGGACAAATGAGCAGCCTCTGAAGTATTTTAGATGAATAGTGAGGTGAAACAGGGTTGCGTACTCGTACTTACCTTCTGAAGTTTTATATTCTTTGTCATGCTGATAGATGCCTGCCGTGAAGGGCACCCAAGCATCAGCTTAGTCTAGAGATCCGGAGACCGGCTGATCAATACCCCGGTTTTGCGGGCACCAACAGGAGTCCCCGTGACTAAAGGCTACAATTTACCGTTTGCGGAGGACGATACACTCAACATCGCGACAGAAGCGGACATTAAACGGAGCATGGATCTCTTTGCCACCGGTTGCAGCACTTCAGACTGATCATAGACACACGTAATACGGCGATCATAAACCAGGTCAAGCCCAACATCTAAGACAACGACGCTCCGATCAGTAGCAGATTCACTCAGCTGGGTACGATAGAAAAATTTGGCTCTTTTGGCATTGCAATCGAACGAAACATCAAAATCCACGACAGAGGACACAGTGCATCTCCAGAGGTTGTCAGGCCTTCGGCCAACTGCAGAACTCAGTGTGGAATCGCCACCATCTCCATTTCTACATAAAACCCAAAATTAACAGAACTGTCAACCTGGTGGTGCTAGTGTTCAGAGGCCTGAGCCCTCAGGCTAGGAATGTCAACCACTTAGAACTCCGAAGAATACCCAAGCTAAGAAGGCACATTCACGCTGTCAGTCACTACGACCAACTCTACGGCCAGTTGGCTGACATGTTCGGACAGTCGACTGGTGCGTGGGAGAGTGAAGGGAGAACGAGACTGACTCTGAGGGCCACATAACCATGGAAATGGAACACATTCCTCACAATAAAGAGCTAAAAAGCTTAAATCTATCACAACGGGCTGGGAATAATCGCTTGGAAGGTCGCCAACTGACAGCGTAAATAAGACCTCGTAATCAGTCCTGTGTGTGTCCCAGCAACGAAAGGTGCGGTATATTTGTTTGAGACCAGGGTTGGGCATAAAAGGCGCTATCAGGGATTCGCTCGAACTTTCACGATAGTGACCGAGCCTAAGGGTACCTCCGGCTGCTCTCACTCCACTCAGTCACCGGTGGGTCCTCGGCACATTGGGTGGAAGGTAAACCAACTGAGGTGTTGATTAGCGTCTGAGCAATGTGTGTTTTACTTAGAAGCAAGTCTTCGTAGTGTACGGATCTGAAGATGGCGGTAAGTAAATACTTGGATGAGCTAAAAGGATTCAGAAGATGTAGCAACAGCTGCTGTGTAAGAAGGCAACAACCTAATTGCCGGTTACAGAATTATACATCCAATACTGGTCCAAAGTCAGTAATGCTTAAAAGAAGAAAGTAAGAAATTCGGGACACACACAACAAACGGCTTTACTTTAAAGGAGAAATATGACTAAATAAAAAGCCTGGCGTATTTACAAACCAAGCCATATTATGCCTTTGTGATTATTAAAGACCTCGGCAACTAAGCTAAAATAATTTTTCTTGCCCTCATGACGTCTCAACTCCAGATGCGTTCAATATCTGCATGTTTCTACAAGCAACAAATACTCCGACTTGAGGAAAACGAGCACCCTAATTATATATCACCTCATTTAGCCCAAAAATGACACAAAAAAGAGTGGCCAAACGAGAAAAAAAGAGAAAAATTAAATATTTGCATTAGCTTACGGAAATACCTGCCTTACATGCAGTGACTAAGAAGCTTCAATAGGGTATATTTTTCAAATATTTGAAGATGCCAAAATCCAGACAGTCGAAACAGGTGCATCAGTGGAGACACGCGTAAAGTACACTTTTATCAGGTTACTTTGGATTACACCATAGGTGAAATTAGTGTCAAGTATTATCCGTGGATGTCGGCGCATAGGCCTTTAGAGTGAAGACAACACAATTGTTTTGAGGTCCTTTGTCATGCATGCTTAGAGTGGCAGGTAGAGCTTGCCAGGTATGGAAAGTTATGCAGATGGTCAATACGTGGAGGTGTTCCTTCTACACCAAGTGGAAACTTAGTGATAACGCACACATTCGGGTCGTTAATTTCAAATAATGACTTACTTTGGTGATGCAAGGACATGTGGCCCCACCTAAACATCTGGATGGATTAACTTAACTGCCCTTTATTTTTGCTAATTCCCGTCAAGTTTGGTCAGTAGCGTTAGGAGCTAAGTTTAGACATTGGGCCTAGATTCATGGTTTGGACTATCAAAATCGTCAATTTTAATGATTTCTTCAGTCGCAGGCATCATGAGAGTCAGATTTAAGGCTACATTCTTCACACTTACCCCTTCATTGTGATTGCTCCCCACGGACTGGGATCATTTTCCCCTAGAATATCTTACGAAGGCCTGACTTTCGTTTTCCGCCCGTTTACAGCTTCCGCATTCCAACATTTCCGATTGCGCGTCCGCTTCCCGAAAGCAGTTATCTGTCAACTTCCTTGCTCTTATTTGAAATGCTTACCTAGAAAATTTTACAGTCCTGTGAAAAATTCCAACTTTTAACCTTCCGTTTGGCACAGCTGCCTTGAATTACTTAATAAATACTGGATTCCGTTGGAAATGCGGAGGGGTACGATTGGTAAGCCTCAGAGACTCAATTATATGACACTATTCAAGGACGATCTTGAAAAGGACTTGCAGTCAGCCGTTAAGGTCTCATTCCCATCAAAAATAACTTTAAGGCTAATTCAATTTGACAGAAAAATGCGGTAGATCAATATTTTACGTGACAAGTGGAAGCATATGCTATGGCAGGTGACGAGCCACAAAAAATATTTAGGACTTCGCGACAAACCGCAGGTACCTCAGAAGCCGGACCCACCTTAGCTATCAGCCCCCCACAATTAAACAATAAATGGCTCGTTCTAAAAGAAAAGACGTAAATATGATTCAATTTGCAGAAACTGCCTTGGAAATGGGATACGTTTTTTAAGCGCATAAATTGCAAATTTAAGCGCATGGGTGTGCCGCTGCAATATTTTAACTATGCACATCAAGCATTCACGATGATAAATGACTAAACACTTTGGAAGCTGAACTTAATGTCCCAGGGCAGAGCTTGAAAATCATGCAAAAAGCGATATGGCACGACAACTGACACGATATGGGACTAGACATATCTCCGCATAGTATTAGGGACCTTGCGCTAATTTCCAGGAAAAATTAGACATTTATGCTCTAAAAAAGCACTAAGCCTCACGAAGCCTTAGTCATACAGCTACCTAACCCTAACCTTAACCCTAAACCTAAAAATCAACCTAAACTTACCCTAACTTCAGCCATAACGCAAACCCCAGCTCTAATCGCAACCCTCATTTATACGGATAACGGTGATTCCTGTTTCTCAGTCCTATCAATAGGCCATATAAGCACGCCCTACCACTAGTGATTTTTAAAGATAGTAGCTGATAGTAGCAACAGTAGCTGATTTCACATGCATAAGGCTTCTTGGACTAAGCAAAATTCGAATGCTTGATTTCCTCATTAGAGAGTTCGTGGTACCAGTACATGTTGGAAGGTCGTCTGTCTAGGAACTAGCTACCAACTAAATAGAATAACTTATATTGATATAGAAATTGGAGCATGTTGGATGGACGTTTACTTTCTGTAACAGTGGCTGGCGGGTTCCTAACGGCCTTCTTTTGGGGTCATTAGATATTTCTCCGTATTTTTTCTTAATAAGCGATTGATCGTCAGAATAGCACGTGTGTGTGCATCGAATGATTGCCAAAAATAACGGATATCAGAATTAGCAGATTTACTTCACTTTTGAAGGAAATATTTTTGACGCCTGATGGCTCGCTTCGTGTTTACAGGGTAACATACCGGCAAGAACGCATACTCAGAGTAAATGCGCTTCTTGAGCCTCGGCAAAACTACTCAGTTAGATCGGTTTTTCTAAATGCATAAAAACGTTCTAGTAAGAAACTTTGCTAACACGTTTCATCAAGGAAAACCGAAGTTTATCTCTTTTGTCATAAAATACTGTAGAATAGAACTGTTAGCTAGCTATCTAATGACTCATACGACGCGCCATGTCACAATTGCTCCCAGACCATTAAGTTATGGAGTTTATAGCAATTCGAATAATTAAACTTACCCAATTTTGAAAAACCCGCGGTAATCTCAGTAGGATTCGAGTGAACGACAGTGAGAGTCGGATTGAGCATAGCCAGCACTCAAACCACTTGAGCTATGAGGTCCCAACCGGGTTTCCCTTCTATAACCATTTTACTTTAATTTTCGCATTTTACTGATTTTACGTGTGCATAGATAACTTTTTCCAATCCCGATTAACGCTCTATGGGTCTGCTTATTATCCAATTGTCAAAGAACTAGCCGTTAGCGTTTATTGCTTTGGGTATCTGAAAAGAGCTTCTGATGAGTTCAAGGGCTGAACACAGGAAAGAGTACCACTGAACTACAGATGATCTTCACTAACTTCCAGGGGTAGCATATTCCCCGTCATATTTTTAATCCTGCCCCTCCAAAATCCGCAGCTAACGATAATCCCTGAATTAAGCTTTTTCGTACCTGCAATACGAGGCCCTTTGATGTCAAATAGTTCGTGGCATATTTTACTTATTTCATGAATTCTCGGTAATTTTTCGCAGATGACGTTTTCGGTCTGCAATTGTTTTCAGACCGAGGTTAGAGTGATGCACAAACATATTCTGCCAGCTTTTATTCAATTCCCTGATTAGTACGGGCATTTCGTTACCGCCAACTGAAAAAGATTAATGTTGCTATTCATTTTCACCACTAGTCCATTTTGCTTACTACTAGGCGAATTCTCCGAAAAATATGATCGACTTCACGTCACCTGCAAGGTTCAACAGAGCAAAAACTGCAAAACTGGAGTTCAGTCGTTAAACGAGACACCGCTGAAACTTCGAACCATGCCCTGAGGCCTAACACCTACATCAGGGAGTATTAGAATTAAGGAGCTTAATGAAACAGGTGCTTTTCTGCCCTAATTCATTCTCCACGTGTGCACGTGAGTAATCAGTATTTTCATTATATTACCAAAATAGAGTAATGAACAACGGTGTGAGGATCAAACGTCAACACTAGATGTTCTATATCAGCTGATGACGGAAAGAAATCTGCAAATAGCCAGCTAATTCCTCATGCGCTTGGCTTTGATACCCCCTCAACCATGAAAAACCAAATGAATGGAAAATTAAAACCGTGGGGATCAGTGGAGTAGTATCTACCTTTGCATGTATGCAAACGATCGGTAAACAGTGAGCTCTACAAATCTCACTCTAAAGACAGATAATAGACGAAGTAAACTGAAACCGTACATAAACGTAGAGTAAATAAAAACAATTTAGTAGAATTTTAACTGTGACCGTACCCGACACGGATACTTTTTAGATAAGTTGCTCTATCCTCCAATGTCCGTCTACTTTTGAATTGATTTTTATAAATGACTTTTTCTTTGAAAACCAAGATGGTTTACTCCATCAAGCAAGCTTTGTACCTTAATATTAAAGCCAAGAACTCTTTCCAGCCCGAAGTCAAGCTACGTCCCTGAATGAACAAAAACGGGCCGAAGAAAATTTCCTTAGAAATGGCCTCGCGGCATAACATTTCACCCTAAGCCGATTTTATGTTGAAGTTAAGCGGCCCTCATAAATCAGTCATTCAGTCACTTCCATTAATTTGCATTCGGCGCACAATCCCTAAGCTACCTCGGACGGTACGCAATTTTCGAGTCTAATACAGCGAATATTTTTAAAACCACGATCTGTTCATTCAGTATACATCGCATCCATTAGTTTGCCCATTCGGCGAAACAACTTTACTACGCAACATGATCCACATATTGCAAACCATTAACAGAAACATGCGTCTTCTTTTCATAGCCCAGAGAAATGCGTGATTTTCCCTACACAGAATGTATACAGAATGCATTTGGAAACCTTGAATGCAGGTGTAGCAGCCTTGTAGTGCTCAAATTTATTCGGCACTTTAGAAACCTTTGACTTCCAAGCATAGTCTAAAGTATCCAAGATATCATGGGGAAATTGGAGTTCAGCACCCTAGTAAAGGTTCATTACTAAAAGAACTGTTTTTCGCTCGACGCTCAAATTCTGGGCGAGAAGCCATTCAGTGAAGTGACTGTCAAGATTACGCGCGGTGCGAGCTAAACATGCGTCGTGAGGAAATCCTCTCAACAGAGCACCATCGTTCAATCTGGCATCGCATAATTGATGTATTGACAAAAATCATCCTGAGTTCCCAAGAGAAGCAAAATGCGGAACAAGCAGTTAATGTTTGTACTTTTCTTCAACGTTCCTTTTGCAACTGGCTTTATGTGGTCTCCCAGTTGAATTACCCACGAAATCGAACTTCTCTTTGAACCATGGCTGACCGCTGAAGTACGTAGTCGCAATCCCGAGGAACGCGGTTTCAAGGGAGCTCTGGAAACCACCAGTAATCAGAGCTGAGAATGACGCACTTTGAAGCAGTCTCTGCTTACGGAGAACCTGAAAGGACTTTTCCCCAGTCTACGTGTAGCACGTGATGATGATCATACGCTTAACGAGCGTCAAATCTAAACCAACTCGTGGCTTAAAGGTGACAGAGGGATGCGACGATCTTTCGTGAAGCGATCTGTGCGTAGATCCGAAGATCCGCCCCGTAGTGGTCTTTGGTTGTGCCTTCCAGACGCAAGTCTTGCGCCTACCTCCCATGTTTTCATTTGAAGCCATACTGACAGAAAAATCCATTGACATCCTACCACTTGAAACATGAACACTGAACGTTTACACAGGCGCATAAGGGCTCTTCATGACGGCGTGCTGACAAGCGGGCTTGTCGGCACCTCAGATGTAATACTCATCCGCCCAGCAGGCGATGAAAAGACGCAAAAGACAAATGGCTCCTGCCAAGCCGCCAAAAGTGTCGCATTTCTCATCTTGCAATAGTTAGCTGCGCGGTGCCAAATACTCAAACTCTAATGGAAGTTCACTTCGTTTGCGATGAACCCTCAAACCCGCCGCGCCGCGTGCATACCAGCGGGGCTTTAATTTACGCAGGCCCCAGAGCCGACAACAACGCTGAAG
Organism: Schistocephalus solidus; assembly: GCA_017591395.1. Lineage (NCBI taxonomy): Eukaryota > Metazoa > Platyhelminthes > Cestoda > Diphyllobothriidea > Diphyllobothriidae > Schistocephalus > Schistocephalus solidus. The sequence goes on along the minus strand of WEDG01014470.1, from coordinate 10,939 downwards.
CCGACATCCAGCTTGGCGCAAAAGAAATGCATTATTTGTCGAGTAAGGGATATCATCTGGGGCCAGATGACTGTTGAACTCTCTATAAATCGGAAGTGCGAACAGAACATAAACTTCTGGGCCCTTTACTTCCCACTCGCCGCCCCGCACCTTCTCCGGCCGGACGCGTCAGTTCAGCCGCCAACGTGTGAGAACGTCCATCGCAATAACGGCAACATGTCCCGTGTACTTCCCCTCCACCCCGGCTTTCTCGTCCTTATCATAACGCAACCCCTGCGAATGCACATACACCTCTCTCTCTCTCTCCTCTCTTTACTCTTAATTCATTCTCCATCTATCTCTCAACCCCCACCTAATCTCTCTCTCTCTCTCTGCCGCTCTAACTCTCCGGGTTAATGAGGCTCAATCCGCACCCACCTTCCCAGCAAAAGTCCTGACAGTTCCTGTTATACAATTAAAAGCGGCGAGAAGAACACTGCGTAGACAGGGAAGCAGCATTGTTCCCTGTCGGAACTGCGTGGCAGAAAACCAGAGGAGGTTATTTTTCAGCAGTAAATGGTAGGATGGCAGACACACCACAAGCCCTTTATTTATGTTTTCACTATAAAATGGCTACTCTGTTAGTGATATTGATTACCTGTTTTTTCTTGAATTATTTCCCGAGGTCAGGAATGAGAAGATTTATGCTCGCTGGCTGTCAGTCCCTCTTCAGCACCAATATGAAAGCATGGGTTTGATTTCGCGCTCTTTCCTATTGCGAAAAATAACAGACGAGTGTTCGTTCAAGCCTTTGAGCATGATCTTCAAAGGACGCACATCAAGAATCAATTCAGCTTTCATTCAACTCACCATTTTTTTCTTCCCCTTCAGTTAGATTTTACTGTAACAGTAGTTTCACCTCACCTTCTGCAAAGTTATCATTGAGGAGACAGTGACTAACCACCGGAGACCATCTTTTACTAACACCCTCGTTCCCCAGTGGCGCCAATTTCAGTGCAGAACGCACATGTTTGTTTATTCTTCGAACGGTCTATGCTAACATATACTTTGTGTTAGAGCAGCGCAGACATTAAAAAACTAACAGTCATAGGGAAACGGTCTATGTGTTCAGTCATTACTAAAACCAGGGGTAAATACAGTTTACTTCTGTTAGGAATAATCCCAGAATACTGACGAATATTTTCCTACAGAATTTAAAACAAGTATAAGCTGAAGTGGATTGTAGCATATAGGCCGTAAGATCATCGACCGCACTCAGTCGTTGAAGGAAGATTGAATCGTCCAAATTGATAAATAGAATAACATCAAATTTACAGTTTAGAACGTTTTCAAATCGATAACTCTTCGGGTGAATTGGAGACCAAAAACAGAGCGGACGCAATAACCCGCAGAGCAATGGCGATTCCCAGGTTCAATTCGGTTCGAAATAAGTCCAGCGGCTTGTAATATAGAAAGAATTTTATCACAGGAGCGCTGTTCCATTTAAATGACACTCTTAGAGGTCGTGGGGCAGATACCATGAAACTACCCACGTATGCCACCGTTCTTCTCCGACATACCACTAAAATTAAATCTCCCAGGTTCATCAGACGATCTTTATAGGATTAAATGCAGCGTGGATGTCACGGTGCATTGCCTGTACCAGTCGGAAATGCAGCCAACCGAGGAGCAAGGAAAGATGAAGCAACCCGATGAAGCCAGCATGTCAGCGGGATTTGTGATGACACCGAGCAAATCAAAGTTACCGGCAGTAAGACCTTCGATTTTATTGAAGTCCACCGTGTGCGTAGGACGCGACTCTGCGAGTACTGATTATAGGGGCCGTATACTGACACAGCATAGACGGCACTTTCCTTACCCCGGGACTCGAAAGAACGCCCGGATGCAGCCATGCGGTCGGCTACGACCGAGTCGCCCCTAGGCGCCTGGCTGGGATCTCATGAGTGGAAGTTCCACAGAGGTCAAATTCGAGAAGCGAGCCGCTGTAACCCAACCATCAGACCTGCACACCCACCAACAAACAACGAGCGCACTGTAATTTCAAGCATCGCATCAACTGGTAACCTTCTCCCCAGCCACAGATTTTATCGCTCCTTTATAGCTTCAAGCGCATCAGATTGTTTATAGAGAGGAAGATACTGGAGCATCCTTGGACCTCCGCTTAGAACCAACTCTCTTACAAAAGCGCTCTACAACAAGGTTTAACGGGCATACTCTTAAAAACGCATGTTCAAGCCGAACGTGACTTCTTTTAATGTATGTATGGGATTCATTGCAGATAACCGAACCAGTTTGTGCCTCGGGCGGAATTTTAAGAAATCAAAAAGCAGAATTTATTGGAATAAAACACTTCGTCAAGATTCCATACTCCTTGGTCATTTTATAACCTGATTAAGGAGCTTAGTGCATAGCAGGTTGAATAATCGGTTCAGATAATGAATATTAAAATAGTCTGGTCATCGTTCAAAACGCTGTTTTATCCACAAAAAATGCCGTCAATTGGTGATACGGTAGAACGAGATAAGAGGACGTGATAATCCTAGAGAACGTATCCATCAGAGGAATGGCTCAAATCGGGTTCGCTGTGGTGCTGTCGGATTACTCCCCGCATTTGGAATATTAAAATACCCCAACACCATGGCCTGAGTTTGTAAAATGAACGTATCCTGTTTTCGAAACAAATTAAAGCTTGGCTGAATAAAGATTCTGGCGAACGAACTACCTTCTTCTTTTACTTCTTAGATAATGGGTTAGGGAATTTAGACAGCAATCCGCGCTATCTATAACGTGGCATTGCGGGTGAGGTTAAAAACCTTACTGGTGCGCAATTCCAATTTCATGCAATCCGTAAATTCGCGAGCTCTCTCTAAACCGGCTAGGGATGTACTTTCGTAGACGGCGAAAAACACTTTTAGGGAACTAAAAATGACTTCGATAGGAAAAACAAATGTTTGACATCACTACACGAACTTATCTTAAACGTCTTTCCAGTATGCAGGCGCGCTGTTTAACTCAGTAAATTGTGGGCGGTAAGTGTCGACGAGGCTTCGCAAAAATTACCACCCTTACAGTCTGCCAATACCGGTTTCCGAGGTACCGAGCCAGCGAAATCTCGAGGAGACTGCACCTGCAGATCAAAAATGCAACTTGTTGTTCACATTCGTCGTGATAAATTGCCTTTGAACTGTCAGAAGGTGGCTTTCACGAGGGCGTAGTAAGATGGTGGAGTATAAATTACTTCAGCATTGATATTTTCAAATTTCTGTCATGAAGACAAGAGAGGTGTGAGACGGGTGACAAGGGCGAGTGATTGAGATGTCTCTGCGACTGTACGGCATGATTTACGATTCAGAGATCCAGCGCCCGCAGAGCCCGTCGGCCCCCGCCTAAACACCTGCGCCCCGCGAGCCTAAACGCAGCTACCCCAGCCGCCGCCAAAAACAACCTGGGCAGCTACGCCAAGTACAGTCGGAGTTATTAGCTGCCCTGTTAGTAACACCTCACATCAGCAACCGAGCGGGCTGATGCTTTAAAACGCCGTGACGAAACACAAGCGAAAAGCACTCTTTCGACAACGAAAGCGGGCAGGTAGTTCTTCATTGTTTGCCAACATGACCCGCCGGGTTTGAATGTCCAAAAATCAACAGAAAGCGCAACTCGACCAGCCAAAACGAGAAGATGCGTCAAAATCAGAAACCGCGCAGATTCCAAGCCAAAACGCGAAATAAATGCAAACTGCATTTAAAATGGGAGGCTCACACCAAACAGTCCTAATTACTAGACTGGAATCTGGTCGCCAGGGTGTTAGGAGCTCAGATTGACTATCACTAACTCACCAACGGTCAGCGACCGATAACATGAAATGTTGACTGAACTTCCGAAAACCTGTCTCCGACACGGAGGATAACTTAATGGGATTGTGATATATTGACAATTTTGTGGCTGCATGGCTACCCCATCAAACACGATAAAAATGGATTACTATATTATAAGGTATTTTTGGATATTGGTTTCTGACCCGCTTATAAAATCAAAAATAATTTATAGAAATTAGGTGAAAAAGTTTTTCTTGTAATTTCTTTGGTAGCAACGCCCGTCTTCAAAAGCGTACACTAAAAGTGTATGTTTCTGTTTTCTTAAACCTTTTCTGGATTCTCTAACAAAGTTTAACCCCGTTTTTCCATTGTATTTACGTATAAGATTTTCATTCTAGAAGCTGCATGCTTTACATGCGATGAAAAGCGTGCATGTTCCTTTATGCCATTAAGAAGAAAACTATGTAGTGCTCCTAACATTTTGCAAATCGGATGTGGGATGCTGATTAATGAGGAGCATTAACAAACGAACAGACCTGATGCTATTTCAATGATAATTTTTAGGCATCGTACTATGGTACCGGCAGGGTATTACACCCAGGCCTACGTAATAAGGACCGGTTTTAATGTCGCCCAAATATATCTGGTGTACCACAATACAATAATGTGATCATAAACGAGAACCATTCAAAGAGAAGTTCAAGGAAGATTTGGAAATATTTTGTATGCATTCTAGACAACAGCCAAATATGCTCTACGCCTGTTCAACTGAAACGAGAACTGACTAGCGGGATGGAGCAGAAGTAGATCCGATCGCTGGGACGAGGGCTTTATTCACCTGACGTTTTGATTCCAATGAGCCCATCCTCAGAGATCGTATCAGATACGGATAATTCCTACCCAGGTAGTTGCAGTATTTATAGCATGCCGTCGCTGGCAAGCTACTGCACACTGACGGCAATCACCATCTCCCTTCAGCGATGAAGACAGTACTCTGGTGCGTCAATTGTTTGATGGCCGGCATGTGGGTCGTTATCCGATGAAATTCTCGTCACCGGGTGGCGTGCTGATTGTTCGGCGAGCTGGCTCACCGGCACCGGCATTGGAAACTGTATTCGCCATAGAACCATAAAGCACGCGTTGTGTGGGTAACACGTACAGAGGAAACCGGGATGAGAACCCATCTGATCATGGCTGTCGTCGGCGCGTAATCGCCTCTGACTGTTGAATAACGTTTAGGGGTGCAATGGGATGAGTCGAAGTAAGCTGGCATATCCAGCTGCAATACTCAAGGATGCCGATTGTTAGAACCAAGTGTTCCATGGTATATTTTTCACAAATCTTAAATTACCCGCCGTACTGAACCACCCACAAAAATTCCTACTATCAACGGTCTCGTAGTACACGAGCCTGGGGTTTCTGGTTTCTTTGGTGCTTTACATACCATACCGTTAACAATATTAAAATTAGAAATTTGTTTAAAGCCGAATGCCAGACATCTCTTCGAGTCTTAACTTTGAGAAAGAAGAATTAGAAGGAATATTTTGGCTCACCTCATCATGAGATATATTTGAATTTGTAAGGCTGCGCACAATCAGTCAGAAAAACGCATGTTGAAGGCTTTAAAAATGTGGCATCCTGAAATATGAACTAGCATGGTATTAGGCCGCAGGATGTTTAGTATGACGACCTAACCGCCAATAGAAGCGAGTCACAGGGAAGCAGTTCAGAAAATGAGGAGGCGATCGTTGGAACGCGCAGTTTATAGGTCCAACGTTTTGGATTCTCACTCGAACCCATCTTCAGAGGCCGCCGCAGGTACGACTAAAGATGGGTTCAAGCGACAATCCGAAAACGTCGGATCGATAAACATCATGTCCATCGATCGCATCTTCCTTCTGAACCCCACTAAGTAATCCTCCATGATCAAAAAGCGCATTTCAGAATTTTGCGGACATTTCATGAGATCAGTCAGTGACTTACTTCCGCCCACACTAATGCAAGTGCACAGCCCTTAAACAATAAGAATTCATGTTGCTGAAAAAATATCACCCGTTATTGAGAAAAATATGCCGCAAAACAATTTTTATTTTTGAAGGCTTATCAGTGGAGGACCTCAAACGAGGAGCTGGAATTGTAAGCTCTCGGTTTGATTCTAGCTAGAGTTAAGCATTCATTCATTCTTTCGTCGTCGGTTAGCTTTACTTCAACCCTGTTCTATGTGATAACGTGCAACGATTAAAAAGAGGAAATCGTTTGACAGTTTCCATGCTAGGATCACTTTTAAGTGCTTCGAGAAAATGCTCATCAGACATGTTTAGAACGTTATGCAGGTCACCTCAATCCGTTAAATTCTACTATAGAGATAAGTTACAGCCATGGGTTTTTGTACATACCTTAACAAAAAGTGTCAGCCCCACGCAAACCACTCCTCACCTTGGACATTTTGATAAACTAAAAATATCATTTCGACCATAAGCTGTGCACAGCTTATGCGTAAAACAGAAGGCAACATACCAGTTAATACATTTTCGATTATGCGGTCTAGCATTTTCTGTCCACGCACTAAAAAGTCAAACCTCGAGGAAACTTACTAATCCCTACTTTTCGACAGAAGTCGATGCTGCTACCCACGCTGCCGTGGATGCGTTTGCATGCCAATCGGAACCATGCAAAGTCACTGGCAGTCAGCTCGACGGCGCTGCGTGTACTTCTGCCAGTTGGCGGATCATAGTTGTTGCATTTCCGATCATCCTCGTGATGGCAACCGCTGCGCCATTATAAGACTGTTTCAAATGGTCAAGATGGTGACAGGGGGCCTCCTAAATGGGCCACGTGGTAGATGCGCTGGACCAACACGGAGCCAAATCAGCGTACTTCATGCGTTATTATTATTTGGCATGAGCTTCCATTAAAAATACCGAACATGGAGGATATGCCTGCCTAACATGGGTACGTAGGTGCAGCCTCATACTGCACTCGGCCCTCCTACCCCGTGGGGAGATTATTCACCTGCGCCGAACCCCGCCTGCGGTCTTTTGACTATGTCTTGACACCGGGCATAGGTGGGTAAGGAAGAGGGAGAGAGAGAGTGCGGCAGATGCTCTGAAAGTCTACTACCACTTAAGACAAATTTGCGCACAAGTCACCATCCCTGCACCACCCCTTCTGTGGGGCATACGGTGGATATCGTCGGATTACGACGGTCGAACGGTTGAGATGATGACAGAACACCCGCCCGGTTTCGATGGGCAGTTCCTAAAATGTGGAGCTATCTGCAAACAAAGTGCGTCAGCTGAAAGTCCGCGATATAAGAAAAGAGGCGTGCCATGTTTAAATACTCGCACGTCTTCGCCAGCCGTGTTCACCCAGAGTGTTGTACGAAACACTTTTCGGGGACACACATTATTGTCGAGACACCTGTGAAGAAATCGAATCCGCGCTCAAGTAGACGACTCTACGCGCGTATATTCTCGCGACGATGTGATCGGAGCGCGTCACGTCCAAACAGCTTGCCGATAGCAGCTAGGAGTCGAAAAGGTGACGCGATTCCGCCACCAATGACTCCGGGTGAGGTCATAAACGGAGTTAGTGCTTCATGAATGAGCTGCAGCAATGAACGCCAGATTTGTTGAAAGGACTATGCTTGTGGTGGCAGGGCAATGGCATCCTAAAAATATTGCATTCCTTGCGCCTTCAATATCCTTATGTGCGCGGACGCTGATGGTGGGCTTAAGGGAGAACGCGAACCATTACAATAACCCATTTCATGCTCTAGCGATTGCAACCACATCTTCTAAAAATATCCATATCGACAAACGTAAACATATCTTCCTCACACTATGACTAGCACATTAACCCGTGCATTACAGTCCATACATTATCGGGCAAAAGTAATATTAAGATGGTTTAAAAGTGAAGATATACCTGGATTTTTCCCGCAACTGGGGGCGTTACCTTCGAATACTGCAGGTGCCTGTTAACTTCCTACGTTCGCGTGCAAAGCGAATATGCTTTTTAAAGAAATCTAAAGAAAACTTATTTCGCAAAATTTTGCTATAGCTAAGAAAGACATCTTTACCGTTCATACTTAAATAAAAAGTGATAAGCCCGTTTTTAAATAAATTAAACAGGGAATATATATATATATATATATATATATATATATATATATGGCAAACACGTTATACCGTACTTCCAACATAGATACTAACTAAAAGCCCAGACATGTGTTTCACCGATGTTTCTGCTGCTGCGTGACACAGCAACGAGGGGTTCGGATCCTCAGTGGGTCCCCCAGCGTTCTCTATACGGTTTCTGGTATATGGATTCCTGAGAATAATCGGGGAAATAATTTCTAAAATTATTAAGTGCAGGACATGGAGTGAGGTGATTCGGAAAGAACTTTTTTAGGGTCAGACCCGAAATGTCAGTGAACATTTGGGTCGAAGACAATCAAACACTGTGGAATAACCACGTAATGCCTATTCTACAAACAAAGAGTACTACAAGTAGTATGCCTCTTATATGGCAAAGACGTTATAACGTACTTCCGACATAGATACTAGCTAAAAGCCCAGACGCGTGTTTCGCCGATGTTTCCTCTGCTGCGTGATACAGCAAAAAGGGGTTCGGCTCCTCAGTGGGTCCCCCAGCGTTCTCTATGTGGTTTCTGGTATATGAAATCCAGAGAATAATCGGGAAATAATTTCTGAAATAAGTAAGTGCAGGACATGGAGTCAGGTGATTGGGGAAGGACTTTTAAGGGTCAGACCCGAAATGTCAATGAACATTTGGGTCGAAGACAATCAACCACTGTGGAATAACCACGTAATGCTCATTCTAAAAACAAGTAGTACTACAAGTAGTATGAATCTTATATGGCAAAGACGTTATACCGTACTTCAGACATAGATACTAGCTAAAAGCCCAGACAAGTGTTTCGCCGATGTTTCTGCTGCTGCGTGACACAGCAACGAGGGGTTCGGCTCCTCAGTGGGTCCCTCAGCGTACTCTATGCAGTTTCTGGTATATGTATTCCTGAGAATAATCGGGGAAATAATTTCAGAAAGTATTAAGTCACGACATGGAGTCAGGTGATTGGGGAAGGACTTTTTAAGGGACAAACCCGAAATGTCAATGAACATTTGATCGAAGACAATCAACCACTGTGGAATAACCACGTAATGCTCATTCTAAAAACAAGTAGTACTACAAGTAGTATGAATCTTATATGGCAAAAACGTTGTACCGTACTTCAGACATAGATACTAGTTAAAAGCCCAGACACGGGTTTCGCCGATGTTTCAGCTGCTGCGTGACACAGCAACGAGGGGTTCGGCTCCTCAGTGGGCCATCCAGCGTTCTCTATGCGGTTTCTGGTATATGGACTCCAGAGAATAATCGGGGAAATAATTTCTAAAATTATTAATGCAGGACATGGAGTCAGGTGATTCGGAAAGGACTTGTTTAGGGTCAGACCCAAAATGTCAGTGAACATTTGGGTCGAAGACAATCAACCACTGTGGAATAACCACGTAATGCCTATTCTACAAACGAAGAGTACTACAAGTAGTATGAATCTTATATGGCAAAGACGTTATACCGTACTTCCGACATAGATACTCAGCTAAGCCCAGACACGTGTTTCAATCGATGCTCTCTGCTGCTGCGTGACACAGTACAAAGAATGGGCTCTGGCTCTCAGTGAGTCCCCAGCGTTTCTATGCGGTTTCTGGTATATGGACTCCAGAGAATAATCGGGGAAATAATTTCTGAAATAAGTAAGTGCAGGACATGGAGTCAGGTGATTGGGGAAGGACTTTGAAGGGTCAGACCCGAAATGTCAATGAACATTTGCGTTGAAGACAATCAACCACTGTGGAATAACAACATAATGCTCATTCTACAAGCAAGTAGTACTACAAGTAGTATGAATCTTATATGGCAAAGATTTTTAACCGTACTTCCGACAAAGATACTAGCTAAAAGCCCAGACACGTTTCGACCATGTTTCAGTTGCAGTGACACAGCAACGAGGGGTTCGTCTCCCCAGTGGGTTCCCCCAGCGCTCTCATATGGTTTCTGGCGTATGAACTCCAGAGAATAATCGGGGAAATATTCTGAAAATTATTAAGTGCAGGACATGGAGTCAGGTGATTCGGAAAGGACTTTTTAGGGTCAGACCCAAAATGTCAGTGAAATTATTTTGGGTCGAAGACAATCAACCACTGTGGAATAACCACGCACGCCTATTCTACCAAAACGAAGTAATACTACAATTAGTGCGCATCTTATATGGCAAAGGCGTTATAACGTACTTCCGACATAGATACTAGCTAAAAGCCCAGACACGTGTTTTCCGCCGATGTTTCTCTGCTGCGTGATACAGCAAAGGGTGGTTTCCAGCGGAGTTCCCAGCGTTCTCTATGCGGTTTCTGGTATATGGATCTCCCGAGAATAATCGGGGAAATAATTTCTGAAATTATTAAACCAGGACATGGAGTCAGGATATTCGGACAGGACTTTTTTAGGGTCCGACCCGAAATATCAATGAATATTTGGGTCGAAGACAATCAACCACAGTGGAATAACCAAGAAATACGCATTCTAAAAACAAGTAGTACTACAAGTAGTATGAATCTTATTTGGCTAATACGTTATACCGTACTTCCGACATAGATACTAGCTAAAAGCCCAGACACGTGTTTCGCCAATGTTTCTGCTGCTGCGTGACACAGCAACGAGGGGTTCGGCTCCTCAGTGGGTCCCCCAGCGTTCTCTATGTGGTTTCTGGTATATGGATTCCTAAGAATATTCGGGGAAATAATTTCAGAAATTATTAAGTCAAGACATGGAGTCAGGTGATTCGGACATGACTTTTTAAGGGTCAGACCCGAAATGTCAATGAACATTTGGGTCGAAGAAAATAGACCACAGTGGAATAACCACGTAATGCTCAATCTACAAACAAGTAGTACTTCAAGTAGTATGAATCTTATATGGCAAGGACGTTATACCGTACTTCCGACATAGATACTAACTAAAAGCCCAGAAACGTGTTTCGCCGATGTTTTGCCGCTGCGTGGCACAGCAACGAGGGTTCGGCTCCTCAGCGGGTCCCT
>WEDG01014461.1:0-10935 GCA_017591395.1 Schistocephalus solidus | reverse complement strand
AAGCAAATGGATTGCCGCTGCCATAGCCAAAGGGGTGGATGGTAAGTCGCAAGTGTTACCACTTAAACCAACCTTCCAACATGCCAACACTGCTAACGAAAATTTTTTGCGCTCGAATCGACCTCATCGGCCTTGTCGGATGCAATACATCAACAACTTCAGAAGATGCTGCGTCCAAAAAACACTCCTTACTGTCACCATGCCTCAAACCCCAGAAAATGCAGCTACAACGGAAACACGTGCCCAGTAGCGATCGCAATTCCGATGCCCCACCGCCCCTATCATGGGCGCAATCCTCCCTGTCGCGTCGGCATGCATAAAGGGTCTACCATTTCGAAATAAACCTGGTACGTCATTGACAAAAGACAAAATAAGAGCGGTCCAAGCACACATCCCTGATTGACTCCACTACTCACACGTGCAGAGTTGGAGCTAACATTGGTGATCTTAACACGTTGTATGCGAGAGCTCAAGTAAGAAGATATCAAGTTCGGAAGTTTACTACATATACCGAAAGAGGAGATTTTCATGAGAAGAAAGGCATGGTCAACAAAATCAAAGGCCTTAATAAAATCGAAATAGACTATGAAAAGTGCAAAATCATTGCCACTTGATTGTAAAACGTGATCAAAGAAAGAGAGGTGACAGGTATCACAAGAACTTTTTTGAGGAACCCATGGTGGTCAGCAATAAGTAGGTTAATTTCGCCTAAGTGGTGCATCATCTTATCTTTGGTAAAGTTCTCCAAGATTTTCGAAGCTGCGGAGAGTGCGTTGATTGGCCAAAATTTGTCAAATGACATAAATTGGCTGTGTTTGGGGATAGTTAGAATGTGTGATTCCTTCCACACACTGGGAAAGGTTTAACTTTTCAGAGGTAGATTAAATATGTTACATATAAGGGACGGGAAAATATCATTAGCATTCGCCTTTACAATACTGACCGGGACGCCATCTGGTCCAAGATTATATGATTAACGAAAATGGCGAACAGCTACGGTTACTTCCCCGAGGGAAAAAGTCATGGATTCAAAGACGGCACTGTTCCAACCCCGGATGGTCGGAAGGGGAGCAGTCGAATTTTTAATTAATTTTCTGGACAAGAAAATGTAAAAACTATCAGTCGTCAAGTTGTCATCAACTATAGGATTTCCAAGAGCGTCTCTATTGACGAGATGCCTTGTTTTCCTATGGGTTCTTTCTGGGCATGAAAAAAGTTTCGCGGCAGTTAACGAAAGGTTTGCAACAACTTTGATCTCATCGACTAGGTGCTTTTTTTCGGACAGCCTCGTAGCCTGCTCAAAGATACGTCGAATCCAGGGCAGAACGGAAATGTCATTTTGCAGATGGAATCGGTAAGGTAGATTCCGTAACCTTCGGCGAAAAGATAAAGGAAGATAAACCTCATCCGTGAAATGAATTCTTTTCTTACGGGGAACAAAACGAGAAATAAGTGGGTCATAAACTTCGTAGAGCATACTGGTGCAGGTATTCACACCCTGTCATGGAAAGAATTTAAATCAGTTGTGGGAATTAAGATGTATCAATGATTGTGTCAAAATGGCTGATCAAAAATCAAAGTAAAATCTATTTTTTGGAAACACTTTTCATCAGTTTCGAAGTTTAGGGTAGAAACAACGATTTTGTGGTCTGAGCTCCTAAATGGGTCTAAAGATGACAATGTCAAAGGCAGGCAAACTCTGCAGAAGATTAAATCAAGTATGTTTGATCCTCCGGTAGGGAAGTTACCAACCTGAATCCATATCCCGATATCTACGTCCTCAAGTAAGTCCTCGAACTTTATAGAGCCGAAAAGTGGAAATCATCAAATTTCAGGAAGGTTGAAATCACCTGCAATTAAGCAATATTAAAAATTTAAGTCAGCCACGGCATGAAATGCTTTTAAGAGACAAATTTCCTCATTATCACTGGCATTAGGTGGGCAATAAATATAACCAACTAGTAAAGAGTTCTTTTTATTTAAAGTAATTTGAAGCCAACAGTTCTCTTTAACTGTGGTAAATTACGGGTAGTCTAAGGGCTGAAATGCCAGCGCTGGCTTAAAATAGATACAGCTTTCTCCACCATGGCCGTTGCGATGCTCATTTATAATAAACTTTTCATCCAGAAGAGAGAATTTGGAGTCGGCTACGGAAGGCGTTGCCCGTATTTTAGTTACTTTACCAATATCTGGACAGTGGACGAAGACCAGAGTTTGAAGCAGGGGAATTTAAGTGAGCAAGGATCGGACATTTACAACGAACAGTTTAAGTGGGCAAGCTGGCTGTTTTAAAGGGAGGGCAGTTAAGTTGTCCACTGGTTGCCGGGTCACTGAACATAGAAAGCGGTGCCCCCACCCGGTTTTGGAAAAAAAGGTTTTTGGATAGCACGTGCCTGATGTGCGTAAATGGGAGTAAAATATGGAGGTGAAATGACAGACAAGGGTACTGAGCACTACCGCTAGCTATTGGGGCTTGCCCGGGAAACCGCTTTGTAGGATACTGCAAAGTATTCCTGTTAAAGTGCAGAGATGGTCCGGTGAGGCTCGTAGTCCCCCATGACCTTTCGTATCATGAAAAAACTGTGAAAACGACCGTAGAATTAATGGGCTGCGGTGTGGGTGTAAATTGCTGTGAATGGAACAGAAGCACCATTCTTGGACAAGAATGCTGGCATGTTTGGTTTAGCAGCCTCGGTATGGGGTCTTGGAGTATTTTCATGTAAAAACTAGCTTTTTGTCGATTTTCGAGTGGCCAAGGCTTCATATGGACTTGTCTTTGAGCTATAAAAATCTGCGTTGGTTTACCAGGAGTTACTGGCGGACTTTGTATGGTGTGAAAATAGGAGAATAACTGTTGTCTTGAGATCCCACAAGATCAATCAAAGTCGGTTTCCGTACAGAGTTAACTGGGGATTCAGATGGCGAGGTCGTAGATAACCTTGAAAGCAATTCGCTCAACATGGCAACAGGAGTAGACATTTCTGTGTTGCTGGTCAACAATTTAACATTTTTCAGTTTCCTCTACATTTGGGTGAAGTCAGGGGTACTGAGCAATGCCATTTCTGACAGAATTCTCTACTTATCTCCTTCCAGGACAGGATGAGGTTGACTTCTATCAATGAGAAGATAGTGACTAATATCGGGACATTGCGACTGAGTGAGCGCAGTCACTTAGCTTGCGTGAGTCTGAATCCCAAGGCAACGCTTTTGAAATACATTAGCGCAACATCGATTGCAGATATGATATTTGGAATATTACGCAATATATGATTATTCGTACGTTTAATCTGTCGCTCGGTTTCTTAGCTTATTATTCCAATGACTAAAAAGGCCTGTTGGATATCTTAGTCGGTGGTTCTGGCCATAGTTCTGTGTCGTAGGCAATCTATTATTTCGTTAGAAGTAATTGCAGTGCGAAGTGTACGTTTAAGCGACCAAACTATCAAGAGGTTCAAAATCTGCCAAAGAGATTTAAGTTAATTATATTTGGAGAGGGCTGAAAAGTTTCGCATACGCCGCTAAGTCTCCTCCCATTGCACTTTTACTCAAAGATTGAGGGGAAGCTGTAACCTTGCGGCATTTTGTGCGTCACTTGTGGGACATCGTAAACTATTAAACGGAATTTGAGTTTACTTAATAGAAAAAAATAGTTTTATATTTTACAAAATTATACTAAAATCGGTAAAAAATTGCAGCTTAATAGGAAACGACAAGGTGCACACAGATTCAAATCGCACTTGTGGAAAGTACAGCTAATTATATCAAATTGATTAGTTGGGCCGGAACAAATACAATAGGGGCAGAAAAATAACTTTTTTTTAAAACAAAAAATTATAGAAATTTTACTGCTATGGACAAGAAATATGGTAAAAATCAACGTTTCACTTAGTTTTAAAACTCGGTCAACACACCCTTCTTCTTCTTCTTCTTCTTCTTCTTCTTCTTCTTCTTCTTCTTCTTCTTCTTCTTCGATGAATCCTTGATGCAAACATTCACATAAATAAGAAATAAAATGGACCTTAAACAGAACTTTGTGGTGAACACTTACAACATTTACACTCTTCGAGGTCTAATTACCAATATCGGCACTCTACACTCTAGAGAAAAAACTTGTGCGCTGTTTGATCATTCTGCCTCGCATTTATTTGCCCAAAATCGTTTTAAAGAAAAGTCGGTGCGCAACTCTAGCGTAGGCCTTCCTGAAGGCAACGAGTACAGCAGCTCTACGGTTGCCTCTGTTTACAACCCTCGTCTATTCTCATGCAAATAGAGAATAATGTCGAGACAAGAGTACTTCTGTAATATAAAAGATAACGGTTCTTACAGGTCATTTTTAAGTTTTCAAACTATTAAAGCAGGCATTCAGTCTGAACCAGGGGATTTGTCGGGTCGCAGCAATTCCAAAGTTACTAATGAAGACAAAAATAAGAGTTCATCAATTGAGGAAAGACACAGAGTAGAGATTAATTTTAGGTTGAAGAGATGAATAAAAATAATTAGACTTTCAAGAAAAGATGGACTGAAAGAAATAAAAAAATAATTTAAGCTCTGATATGGTCATCAGTTTTCAGTGCTCCGTTTGGAGACCTGACAGTGGGTATTTAAACTAGTGTACGTATAGTACTCCATTTATGATCACCGCAGTGAGACATGGCAACGGAAAATTTTGGTTATACAGTATTGGGCTGTTCAAATAAGCTAGGTATTTGACATTCCATGGACTCGTGGCTTGAATAGCAAAACCTAATTACGGACACTGGAAGCTCTCTTCGTCTAATCTTGCAAAAACCCGCTTGATGCGATAAAAGCTTGATATTGTGGAGTTGGCTACATTCGAGCATTGGAGCTCTCACTTTTATGAGGACCCGATCCGCACTGACAGATCTTTCTGAGAAGCTGTCACCTGTTCTGTTAAGTCGTTCAGACAGTACCCCCTCCAGTCGTGAGTGCTGGTTCTGTCAAACCACAAAATTGTTTCCCTTCTGAAAATGGAGTAGGAGAAGCCAGTTGTTTGAAATTCCTCAAGTCATTACTATTTTTCGTTAGGATGTGCTTCGTAAAGTTAATTATTGATGACGGGCCAAACATTTGTCATAGGGAAATATTGAAATGCGGGAAGTACTCCATACATACAGTCATCAAAGCCTGAAGAAGAGAGTGGGAGAGAAACGCAGCTATAAGGAAAGCAGTTCCAAATGGCACTCCACCAATTGCTGGTTGCCGTGATAAGGAGTCTGAATTCGTTGAAATAAGAAGTTTTTGATCCACTTCAGAATTCTGAAGTGGACAATTTTAAGCTTGTCCTTGGTACTATAGGGCTGAGCTGGAACAAAAGATGCTGGTGAGGCATATTGTGAAAGGCCCTCCTGAAGTCGAAATAAAATGCGCGCAATGCAGTTATGCCGTTCAGTTGTTCGAGTCCACGATTGTAGGCTTTAGGGAAAATTCGTCACACCGGACGAACCTGATGGCAATGGAAAAAAAATATCTGGTTTAGTAATTCGAACTTCATATGTTGTCGTTCGTTTATTTTCTATATAAATTTGCTGACATGGAAGTTAGATAAAATGGTCAGAAGGTACTGTGACGACATGATTCATACCCTTATACAGCGGCGTAATCCTTGCAGACTTCTAATAAACTGATAGTGATGCGTCATAAAATAATGCTTGGAAAGCCTAAAAAGGTAAAAATTGCCATTATTAGAAAAGGTTTATTGAAAAGAGAGGACAATTTAAAGAAAAAGAAAGTAGTTAAAGCTAATATAGCACGAAAAGAGAAGTACAAATAAGTGAAGAATTCTTTTGCTTTTAATGGACTAATATTCGCGAAGGAAAGGCAAAAATAGCGCAGGAAATTATCACTCTGTTGGGATTCCTGTAGCCAACCCCCCTACCACACAGTTAAACATATGCAAGCTTGCCTTCTTAACCTGCAAAGCTTCGGAAATAGTAACCCGAGCCTCTATTTCCCGTGGACTTTTCCCAATTCGTTAAATTTTCTACCCTTTTTGATCCAGTGGCATTACGCTTGTGCACGACTCACGCACAGCTGGATAGTATTCCGTATGTTTATTGACTGAAGCACCTGTGTCGGTACACTACATGTAAGCTTGCGTTAGAAGGAGTCTTGTCCAAAGTGCACATGCTCAACATGGCCAGTCATCCAGCTGCCCGCACCCACCTTCAATAGCAGTTACGACGGTCACAACCCCAGGCATTTCACTCCATGGTTTTAAACCACAGGCGGTGGGGAGTCAGATAGAGATGCCTGCACCGGGTGAAACATATGAGCAACGAAAATGACGACTCGTTTTATGGGTTCGCGCATTTGGTGTGTGAGTGCAAAAATGAGGTCCATGCTGAGGAGTCTAACAGGACAAGCGTATGTGAGCGAGCGTACAGCTGTGGAATTTTTATGAAGGTGGATGCTGCATACGTTTTGGGCGCTCGATAAACAAAATTTTGCTGTCGTTATGCCGCAAGAAACGGTCTTTTTACCGGGAACCCGCCTTTGGGTTTTTGGTGCAAACCTATATGACCTATTCTAACGTATATTTCTTACATGTTATCGAGAATATATAGGGTCCCGTTAATATCATCATGGAAGGCATGCGTCCATTCTATCTCCCAAGCAGTACTAATGAAAAATCATCTTTCGTGTGAAGATATGAACTATTAGACGTACCGGGATTTAAGTTGATTCCTTGTATAAGCCATGGCGCCAGCGTTCTTAAACCAAAAGGGTTTTATACGTAAGGGAATCAAACGTACCACGCAATATATTTAATTTAAATCTAAACTTTACATCGATATTTTGGTAAATTTGGCGTGAATAAAATTATTATTTTAAAAAATGGACGTGTTACACAGAAAAGTCTCTTGTGAAACGCCATGTGGTCGTTCTCGGCCCGCTTACAATGATATATCCCGTGATTGTGTTACTTTTTAGACAATTATAAATAGTCTATTCTACCTCTTGTGTACGGCATCGGTCTTCCTCAGCATGGGCGTATTTATGGGCTGGATATGTTTGAGGTTGAATGACATTTGTGCTCAAGAAACTCCTATTATTATTATTTTGAAGCTTCACTTGATACTATTGCTTTTAATGTTAAATAACACCGATTTTACTGTGCTATGAGCGCTTTACAACGATCACTTGGCCGTAAAAAATACACTACGACCGCTGGAAATTTTTCTTAGGTAGGTCGCTGCGGTTTAAATTATAAACATAAACATAGTGAACGGCAGAATGAATTTTTTATTTGACAAATCTTTGCTTTAACAAACCCTCGAAGTACTGAAGCCGATATATTACAGAAAACATCCATCAAAGATTTTAGCCTCTCGAAATCGCCTATATCTGTTCGTCTTTGCGTAGAATGGGAGGGTGGCCAACTACTGAAGGATATAAAAATCCGCTTATGCCTTCGAATGCCGATGTGAACTCTGCAGTTCCCATACTGCTTGATTATGATTCGCAGCGCATGAAGCCATTTTACTTTCTTGATTTAAATGAGCCTTACAGCGTCTAAAAAATAAAGCAAGCTATCAGCCCTACATTTTGTTGAGAAGAAGCGAAGTTCCCAATCCACACGTTACTAGCTCAAGTGGTGATTCTACAGTTACTGGTAGATACACGATAATAGATGACCCCAGAAGGTACCGGTATCCGTCTCTATGAAATCAGCATACACTGTTTTTAATCATCATTCCACTTCCAGCCTTCCTTCCGGGATTCTAACAAAGAACTGCTCTAGGTCTCTAGGTGCCTTGGGCTAACGTTATTTATAATTTCTCAATGTATTTTGACTTATATGCCGGAGAGTATCCGCCTTCTAGCAGATTTTGATGACTTCTGCTTTACTATTTTAACACGGAATGAGAAAGGATAATGAACACACAATCCACATAAAAATGGTTAATGGCGATCACTCTCCACTGCACATGCGACCAATGCAACGTTCGTGATCGGACTGCTAGTCATCAGTGAGTAACCATCACATGCGCTAGTAGACGTGTTGATAATGACACTGACCAATCTTCAAATGTGCAGTTAGAGATTGACGCCTCAAAACAATCACAGGGAAGACTTTTTGACTATCCAAGAAACTCCTTGAATTATTTTATTATAAGCAGAGTCGCCAGACAAAGATCTGCTAGTCAAGACAGACTGCATGAAGCTGAGCAGCGTTTTCGGTCCAAAACTTAGAGCATGTTGAATAAGGGAATGCTTAAAACAAGTAGCTTGGAATTACATCTCTCATCGTTTGGTCACTCTGTAACCTGGTATGATCGACGTGGAGGAACCGATCGACGTATTATAATGTACGAAATCGTCAAAGTCAGCCAAATACATACCTCAGTATGACCTCGAACAGATTATTGGATAATGCTTATACCTGCCGCAATGAGCGGAGGGCGATGGGGTGCTAGTACTGACAGGGCTTTGTGATTTCTACTTTCCAGTCATATTTCACGGCTTTCTCCTTTTTAGGCGGAAAGTGATGTCTTGGATCATTGGCACCGAGAAACCTGTCACTTCGTTTATCCTTGAACGCATTCTTGACGAAAATGATATCATTATCAGTGTAATAAGTAATAAAGTGGCCCAGTCGAAGTTTGAGGAGGCTGCCAAGTTTGAAGCGATTTTGCAGCGCAATCTTATGTTCCTTCTCCAACTGCCAATCATCTCCACCGAAACTAACAAAAACAGCTAGTCTTGATATTTCCCCTTCTTTCTGGCATCTGTTGAATGGCAGCCATCAATTGGATAGCATATGCATGTCTGTCGAAATTAAATTGAAATTTTTGTATTTTCCCTGTTTACTCTGGAACTTGAATAAAGTAAAAATTTATATAATGCATTTTCTGTTAGCTAGTATGTTTTGTCCCCCCCCCGTTGGAGCCTCCGTTTTCTGGTCTGTTGCGTGCCTGCTAACACTTTGTTCTGATAAAGGCCTAGCCGTTGTACTCTGCCTAGTTTTGCTCGGTGTTTTTGTCCTTTCTCGGTGCCAAAATTACATTTTTTGTTCAGGCACGCCTGTGCATACTTACCCTCTTAAATATCACCTTGACATATATGTGAGCGAGGTCAATGACATTAAACGGAAGAAAAAAGAATAGAACTCGACAAAATTGGGGTCAGATGTATAAGGATTGTCAATAATGGAGATAATTCAGTAACACCATCCGCAGAAATCCTGACACCAATTTCAACATGTCATGGATTGCTGTTGGGAATCTCGTACCTCTTCTCTCTTCGTCCTATCCTGTTAACGACTGCGTTTGAGGCTTAAATTCTTTTAACAGACGGTGTCGTTCAATTAGTTTTTTTTCTCTTCACTCTAATCCTACTATGTTTTTCAGGCGCATATTCATTTCTTCCGTGGAATGACCAACGTTTTATTTCAAAGTCTCACCTTAATTTCCAGATTTTTATTTTTGTGTCTTGTTTTCTCAGACGGATTGTCCGAGGACTCAATACTTATACAGTTAGGTAATCTTGCGGTTCTTCGCTACTGGAAACTCATCGGTTCAAACAACCCTATTTTCTTCGCTGGTGCCTAGAATCCGATATTTTTTGTCAGAAACCCACTTATATCACCGACAGACAATACGACCCAAGACATGAATGCACCTAACAGTCGCAACCAGGGCCAAGTTCTATTTTACGAGAGAGGACATAAAATACCAGTAGACGTTTATTATACGTGGATGTTGTTTCAGGTGGTACTTTGGGCTAACCGTGTTAGTGGTACTTTCTAACAGTAACAAACCATGCTTGATAGTTTATTTGTGGTATTCTCATTCTGTAAGCTTTTAGAGGCAGTGCGTGTCTCCGATGCTGTGTGTACCTCCACACCCGGTATGTCTGACTCCTGAACTTCCCACCCCTCCTCTCAAAAAGTCTTTTGGTGGGGGGTGACAGCAACCCCGTAGGCGGCCCAGTGCAACTGCAGCAAATGAAACTGCGATGGAGCGGCCACCTGGTGAGAATGGACGAGCAGCGACTACCCAAACGACTTTCCTACGGAAATGTCGCTTTGCGTTCGCGCCGACAGGGAGGTCAGAAACGACGCTACAAAGACACTTTGAAGAAATCTCTGAAGCAACTGCAAATCAACCCAGTGACCTGGGAAGACCTCACCCAGGATAGACTGCCATGGAGAAGATCCGTGAAAACTGGTTCAGCAATCTATAAGGCCAAGAGGGCGGTTCGCAAGTCACAAGCACGGCGGATCAACACTGTCAACGCCCAAGGCCTGCCAACGTGCCCACGCTGTCAATACACATTCCGCGCGTGAATCAGCCTGGTTGGACATCTTAGAACTCAATGCAACAAAAATCCCACAACATCAGCCTCTGCGACACCAGCCTTCGACCTCGCGGTTACGACTACCACCCCAACCACTGATAGCAACTTCATCTATGCCCCGCCAACCACGATCATCGACACCATCCTCCCTCCTTCACCCCCTACACCGACCACGGCGACGAACACCACTGGCCCCACTTCCGCCATCTCAGTAGCCACCTCTAACTACCTGCTACCTCCACCGCCACTACCGCCCCCCAGTACCAGCGATGGGGACTCCGTAATAACCTGTCCTCATTGCGATCGCACATTCACCTCACACATCGGCCTGGTTGATCACGTGCAAATCCATCGCACAGAGACTGGCAAACTAGTGTCTGGAGCACCAACACACAGCAGAGACCGTCATCTCAAACGCCCTCACTGCCCACGCACATTCACACATCGCATGGGCCTGATCGGTCACATGCGCATCCACGTAAGCGGAATCCACTGCGATGCCGACACATCTTGCGCACATCAACAGCTGTGCCAGTCACTCCCATGAGCGCGACTACCAGTACCAGCATCAGAGTTCCCGCAGACTCAGCACCTTCCTAGCAATGCAGCGAAACA
>WEDG01014458.1:0-11161 GCA_017591395.1 Schistocephalus solidus | reverse complement strand
CGGTCGAGAGTGGGGTTCCTCAGGGTTCAGTACTAGGGCCAATACTGTTTTTAATATACGTGAACGATTGTGTCAGGAATCTCGACTGTGAAGCAGCAATGTTTGCTGACGACATTAAAAATCTGAAATGTAATCCAAAGCCCTGCTGACGAAGATAAACTGCAGATCAAACCTAACTCGGTTGGAGGAGTGTTCGAATTATTGGCTTTTGCGGTTCAACGTCGATAAGCTGTACAATGCTTCGCTTAGGCAACCTGTCTTGATCTGCCGAAAGTAGAAGCTACTTTTTCAACGGTGTAGCCTAAAGACGTGGAAACCCAAAGGACCTTTGGTGTGCTGACGACCACCACCTTAAAACCATCGTCTCACTGCTCGAAAGTGGCGAAGAGGGCAATTTCGGTTATGCATGCCATCAGACGAGCCTTTTTGGATTTCGATGAAGATCTTTTCGCTAAGACCTTTTGGAACATTCATTAGGCCGCATTTGGAATATGCTATGCAAGCCTGGAAACCCTGGACAGTTCAAAATCAGAACTGCCTCGAAAGAGTCCAGAGAAAGCCACCAAAAATGGTTAGAAGTCAAAGCTCCTTGCCATATCCAACCCGCCTAATGAATCTTAATCTGTTCCCTGTTGAGTTATAGGCAAATGCGTGGTGATCTGCTGCAGACATTCCGCATTGTGAAGGGATTGATTGTTGCCTGGAAATTCTCGGACTTCTTTTGAATTTGCCACTACGACCCATCTTCGAGGTCACCCATTGAAACTGCGTGTCCAGCAGGGTGAGACTGATGTGCGCAAGTTCTCCTCTCTGTCAGAGTGGTTAAACCATGGAATGCCCTCCCCGAAGACGTTGTGATGTCACCATCGCTGGAAAGCTTTAAAAAGGAACCTTGACAGTTTTATGTTCCACAACGAGCCTCGAGCAATGAGGAATTTATCTTAACCCTCGAGAGTCGTGCACCACTTGTCAAATTTTATGACTGCCTTTTGTACCTTTCGCAACCCACACGGTTTCTCTGTATACCGCACTTAATTTTACGTTACGAAATAGGGTACTCAAAGGTCCCATGCCTATTTCCCTCAATAAATTGAATTGAATTGAATTGAATTGAGTGAAAACTAAGCTGAGCGTATTCCTGAGCTGCAGGTTACGCCCATCAGCATTTACAAAAAGGACAATTTGGTGGCGGAGAAGAAAACTGCAAAGAAGAAACGAAAGGTGGGAAACAAAATGTCTCTGGTCTAAAATTTGTCAAAATGTTACTGTTAAGAGAACTGAGATTACTGTACAACGGCATATTTGGATGAAAACCTTGGAAAGGAAGGCTATATTGTGGCGTTTGAAAGATAGAGGGTGGCATAGAAATGAGATTTTGAGGGAAGTTAGCATAAATTGGCGGAAAACGTGCATTTGAAAAAGGAATAAATGATTTCGAAAAACTGGTAACATAATTAGAAGCGTTAATTATTTGGGGATTTCGGAAAACTTTTTGGGTTGGGAAAGATGCTAACGTTAGCGCTCGCAGCTGTTGTAGATGCTGAGGGGTTAGCAGGTTTCCCATCAGTAATGACATGACTAATTTTAATGCCTGGATTAGCCAATGATTCAGATTTACTAGGAGTTTTCTTAGGTTTAGTAGATTTGGCAGCTATAGCAGGCATGGTTTGCTTGGGATGAGAAAGAAGAGGCCTTGACACAATTTCACTCAAACCAGGAACAAGGTTAATGGGTGAAGATTCAGCTGGAATCGAAATTCCTGTCAATCCGGAGGGCCGTGGGCTTGCATTAGCTATAGGATAAACCTCTGAGATAACTTTTGATATTGAAGGTGTAGACGAAGGCTTCTTGTTTGCTAATGAGGGTGAAACCCGACGTTCCATTGGGGCTTTATCCCAACATATAAACAACTTGTTTCTTTCAAATATTGAGCTGAGTGCTCATGCTTAGAGAAAATAAGGTCAACTTCAAGCGCAAAAAAAAGGTTGACCAGAACTGGCGGGTTTTTGCTACCAGAAGACAACCTTTTAGCTTCAGCTACTTTTAAGTTAAAGCTGCATGAGTAAAGGAAATTAAATGCAACGTCCAGGGGGATTTAACTTTAGGGGACGTTTTTTAAAAGAAATTGAAACTTCTCTTATGTCGGTCAATTGACTCGGTACTGACCATGTTTATAAAAGGCTCCTGTTTCACGCATTCTATTGTTCCCTTTCATACCTTTATATCCTTCTTTATATTAGAATCCTTTTTTAACATTTCTGCCGTTCCTTCTAATGACTGCTGCGTTTGAGTGATCGGCGTGGTGCTTAGAGACCCTGTTCAATACGCGCATCGTCTAATAACAACAACAGGTGCGTTACTCGCCCGTGTGTGTGTGCAAACATCAAAGTGTTCAGCCGCTACAGTAATAACACTTAAATCACCACGAAATTTGCATGAAAACTTTATTTGCTAGTTTTAAGGGTAAGGTTTTATAAGAAATACTGGATCCGGCAACGGAAATTAATCGAGTTATACCTGTGAACATTCTCAACTTTTCTGCAACTGCGGACACAAATTAAATAAATAATAAAATATTTGTACTTGTGGTAGAGCGTTCGACTCAAATACCAAAGGTCGCGGGTTCGAATCCCAGGTGTGCCACACTTGGGATTGGGTATGACTGGCTGATGACGGCTAATAAGCCAGAAATGGCCATTCAGGTCTCCCTTGTCTTTGTCGGTTCCATTCCATCATATGCTACACGTCGCTATGCGACCGCCTGCGAGGGCTCTAGTCTGAGCTCCAGGGCACAACGGAACATGCATGTTCCTTAAGCAGATCGGTGAGCCCCACACTATCATATATATATATATATATGATAATTTGGAACCGACAAAGACAAGGGAGACCGGAATGGCCATTTCTGGCTTATTAGCCGTCATCAGCCAGTCATACCCAATCCCAAGTGTGGAACACCTGGGATTCGAACCCGCGACCTTTGGTATTTGAGTCGAACGTCTACCATTGAGCCACGGGCTCGTTGCTTTGTCGGTTGCGATCGGGAATATGATGATAGGTGTGGCTCACCGATCTGCTTAAGGAACATTTACGTTCCGTTGTCCCTGGAACTCAGATAGAGTACTCACGAGGCAGTCGCATAGCGACGTGTAGTATATGTTGATAATTTGGAACCGACAAAGACAAGGGAGACCGGAATGGCCATTTCTGGCTTATTAGCCGTCATCAACAGTCATACCCAATCCCAAGTGTGGAACACCTGGGATTCGAACCCGCGAACTTTGGTATTTGAGTCGAACGCTCTACCATTGAGCCACGGGCTCGTTGCTTTGTCGGTTCCAAATTATCAACATATACTACACGTCGCTATGCGACTGCCTGTGAGTACTCTAGTCTGAGTTCCAGGGCACAACGGAACGTAAATGTTCCTTAAGCAGATCGGTGAGCCACACACTATCATATATATATGAGAAGAAGAGGCGATCACGGGAACCATGGTTTTATTGTCTTGAAGTTTCAAAATCAAACAAGTGATGACGGCTAATGAAGCCAGAAATTTGCCATTCCGGTCTCCCTTGTGCTGTCGGTTCCACGTATCACATATGCCAATTGCACGTCGCTGTACTGCGACTGCCTGTGAATACTCTCGTCTGAGTTCCAGGGCGCAAAGGGAACATAAATGTTTCGTAAGCAGATCGGTGAGGCCACGCACATCTCATGTTCCTGGTCATAGCGGACAAAGCAGCAGGCCCTGTGAAACCAGTGGTAGAGCGTTCGACTCCGATACGAAGGTCGCCGGTTCGAATCAGGGTGATTTCCATCGAATTGGGTATTAATCGGCAGCTGATCGGCTAATAAGCCAGAAATAGCCATTCCAGTCTCCATGTCTTTGTCAGTTCCACTTATCAACATATGCTACACCTCGCTATGCGACTGCCTGCAGTACTCTAGTCTGAGTTCCAGGGCACAACGGAACATAAATGTTCCTTAAGCAGATCGGTGAGCCACACACTATCATCATATTCCCGATCGCCACCGACAAATCAACGAGCATGTGGCTCAATGGTAGAGCGTTCGATTCAAATACCAAAGGTCGCGGGTTCGAATCCCAGGTGTTCCACACTTGGGATTGAGTATGACTGGCTGATGACGGCTTATAAGCCAGAAATGGCCATTCCGGTCTCCCTTGTCTTTGTCGGTTCCACATTATTAACATATGCTACACGTCGCTATGCGACTGCCTGTGAGTACTCTAGTCTGAGTTCCAGGGCACAACGGAACATAAATGTTCCTTAGAGCAGATCGGTGAGCCACACACTATCATCGTATTCGATCGCCACCGACAAAAGCAACGAGCCGCAATGGCTCAATGGTGAAACGTTCCCACTCAAATACCAAGGTCGCGGGTTCGAGATCCAGGTGTTCCAGACTTAGGATCGTATGACTGGCTGATGACGGCTAATAAGCCAGAAATGGCCATTCGAGTCTCCTTATCTGTCGGTTCCACTTTATTAACATATGATACGTCGCTTATGCGACTGCCTGTGAGTACTCTCGTCTGAGTTCAGGGCGCAAAGGAACATAAAGTTTTCGCCAAGCAGATCGGTGAGCCACACACTATCATCATATTCCCTGATCGCAACGGACAAAACAACGAGGCCCTGTGGCTCAATGGTAGAGCGTTCGACTCAAATACCAAAGGTCGCGGGTTCGAATCCCAGGTGTTCCACGCCCTGGGATTGGGTATGACTGGCTGATGATGGCTAATAAGCCAGAAATGGCCATTCCGGTCTCCCTTGTCTTTGTCGGTTCCACATTATAAACATATGCTACGTCGCTATGCGACTGCCTGTGAGTACTCTAGTCTGAGTTCAGGGCACAACGGAACATAAATGTTCCTTAAGCAGATCGGTGAGCCACACACTATCATCATATTCCCGATCGCAACCGACAAAGCAACGAGCCCGTGGCTCAATGGTAGAAGCGTTCGACTCAAATACCAAAGGTCGCGGGTTCGAATCCCAGGTGTTCCACGCGGGATTGGGTATGACTGGCTGATGACGGCTAATAAGCCAGAAATGGCCATTCCGGTCTCCTTGTCTTTGTCGGTTCCACATTATCAACATATGCTACACGTCGCTATGCGACTGCCTGTGAGAATACTCTAGTCTGAGGTTCAGGGCACAACGGAACATAAATGTTCCTTAAGCAGATCGGTGAGCCACACTATCATCATATTCCCGATCGCCACCGACAAAGCAACGAGCCAGTGGCTCAATGGTAGAGCGTTCGACTCAAATACCAAAGGTCGCGGGTTCGAATCCCAGGTGTTCCACTTTTGGGATTGGGTATGACTGGCTGATGACGGCTAATAAGCCAGAAATGGCCATTCCGGTCTCCCTTGTCTTTGTCGGTTCCACATTATCAACATATGCTACACGTCGCTGTGCGACTGCCTGTGAGATACTCTAGTCTGAGTTCCAGGGCACAACGGAACATAAATGTTCCTTAAGCAGATCGGTGAGCCACACACTATCATCATATTCCCGATCGCAACCGACAAAGCAACGAGCCCGTGGCTCAATGGTAGAGCGTTCGACTCAAATACCAAAGGTCGCGGGTTCGAATCCCAGGTGTTCCACACTTGGGATTGGGTATGACTGGCTGATGACGGCTAATAAGCCAGAAATAGCCATTCCGGTCTCCCTTGTCTTTGTCGGTTCCACATTATTAACATATGCTACACGTCGCTATGCGACTGCCTGTGAAAACTCTAGTCTGAGTTCCAGGGCACAACGGAACATAAATGTTCCTTTAAGCAGATCGGTGAGCCACACACTATCATCATATTCCCGATCGCAACCGACAAAAGCAACAGAGCCCGTGGCTCAATGGTAGAAAGCGTTCGACTCAAATACCAAAGGTCGCGGGTTCGAATCCCAGGTGTTCCACACTTGGGATTGGGTATGACTGGCTGATGACGGCTAATAAGCCAGAAATGGCCATTCCGGTCTCCCTTGTCTTTGTCGGTTCCACATTATCAACATATGATACACGTCGCTATGCGACTGCCTGTGAGTACTCTAGTCTGAGTTCCAGGGCACAACGGAACATAAATGTTCCTTAAGCAGATCGGTGAGCCACACACTATCATCATATTCCCGATCGCAACCGACAAAGCAACGAGCCCGTGGCTCAATGGTAGAGCGTTCGACTCAAATACCAAAGGTCGCGGGTTCGAATCCCAGGTGTTCCACGCTTGGGAT
The DNA here is from genome assembly GCA_017591395.1 of Schistocephalus solidus. Classification (NCBI taxonomy): domain Eukaryota; kingdom Metazoa; phylum Platyhelminthes; class Cestoda; order Diphyllobothriidea; family Diphyllobothriidae; genus Schistocephalus; species Schistocephalus solidus. The sequence continues at coordinate 4,895 of WEDG01014458.1, read as the reverse complement.
TGGGTATGACTGGCTGATGACGGCTAATAAGCCAGAAATGGCCATTCCGGTCTCCCTTGTCTTTGTCGGTTCCACATTATCAACATATGCTACACGTCGCTATGCGACTGCCTGTGAAATACTCTAGTCTGAGTTCCAGGGGCACAACGGAACATAAATGTTCGCTTAAGCAGATCGGTGAGCCACACACTATCATCATATTCCCGATCGCCACCGACAAAAGCAACGAGGCCCGTGGCTCAATGGTAGAGCGTTCGACTCAAATACCAAAGGTCGCGGGTTCGAATCCCAGGTGTTCCACACTTGGGATTGGGTATGATCTGGCTGATGACGGCTAATAAGCCAGAAATGGCCATTCCGGTCTCCCTTTGTCTTTGTCGGTGCACATTATTAACATATGCACTACGTCGCTATGCGACTGCCTGTGAAGTACTCTAGTCTGAGTTCAGGGCACAACGGAACATAAATGTTCCTTAAGCAGATCGGTGAGCCACACTATCATCATATTCCCGATCGCCACCGACAAAGCAACGAGCCCAGTGGCTCAATGGTGAAACGTTCGACTCAAATGACCAAAGGTCGCGGGTTCGAATCCCGAGGTGTTCCACACTTGGGGATTGGGTATGACTGGCTGATGACGGCTAATAAAGCCAGAAATGGCCATTCCGGTCTCCCTTGTCTTTGTCGGTTTCCACATTATTAACATATGCTACGTCGCTATGCGACTGCCGCAATAGATACTCTAGTCTGAGTTCAGGGCACAACGGAACATAAATGTTCGCTTAAGCGAGATCGGTGAGCCACACACTATCATCATATTTCCGATCGCCACCGACAAAGCAACGAGCCTGTGGCTCCAATGGTAGATCGTTCGACTCAAATACCAAGGTCGCGGGTTCAGATCCCAGGTGTTCCGCACTTGGGATTGGGTATGACTTTGACTGATGACGGCTAATAAAGCCAGAAATGGCCATTCGGTCTCCCTTGATCTTTGTCGGTTCCACATTATAAACATATGCTACGTCGCTATGCGACTGCCTGTGAAATTACTCTAGTCTGAGTTCAGGGCACAACGGAACATAAATGTTCCTTAAGCAGATCGAGTGAGCCACACACTATCATCATATTCCCGATCGCCACCGACAAAGACCAACGAGCCTGTGGCTCAATGGTAGAAAGCGTTCGACTCAAATACCAAGGTCGCGGGTTCGAATCCCAGGTGTTCCACTTTTGGGATTGGGTATGACTGTTTGCTGATGACGGCTAATAAGCCAGAAATGGCCATTCCGGTCTCCCTTGTCTTTGTCGGTTCCACATTATTAACATATGCTACGTCGCTGTGCGAGCTGCCTGATAATACTCTCGTCTGAGTTCAGGGCACAACGGAACATAAATGTTCCTTAAGCAGATCGGTGAGCCACACACTATCATCATATTCCCGATCGCCACCGACAAAGCAACGAGGCTGTGGCTCAATGGTAGAAGCGTTCGACTCAAATACCAATGGTCGCGGGTTCGAATCCCAGGTGTTCCACAGTTTGGGATTGGGTATGACTGGCTGATGACGGCTTATAAGCCAGAAATGGACGATCCGGTCTCCCTTGTCTTTTTGTCGGTTTCCACATTATTAACATATGCTACACGTCGCTATAGCGACTGCCTGTGAGTACTCTAGTCTAGAGTTCAGGGCACAACGGAACATAAATGTTCCTTAGAGCAGATCAGTGAGCCACACTATCATCATATTCCCGATCGCCACCGACAAAGCAGCGAGCCTGTGGCTCAGTGGTAGAGCGTTTCTACTCGAAATACCAAAGGTCGCGGGTTCAAATCCCAGGTGTTCCACGCGGGATTGGCATGAAACTGGCTGATGACGGCTAATAAGCCAGAAAGTGGCCATTCCGGTCTCCCTTGTCTTTGTCGGTTCCACATTATTAACATATGCTGCGTCGCTATGCGACTGCCTGTGAATACTCTAGTCTGGGTTCAGGGGCACAACGGAACCTAAATGTTCCTTAAGCAGATCGGTGAGACACACTATCATCATATTCCCGATCGCCACCGACACAGCAACGAGCCTGTGGCTCAATGGTGAAAGCGTTCGACTCAAATACCAAAGGTCGCGGGTTCGAATCCCAGGTGTTCCACGCTTGGGATTGGGTATGACTGGCTGATGACGGCTAATAAGCCAGAAATGGCCATTCCGGTCTCCTTGTCTTTGTCGGTTCCACGTTATTAACATATGCATACGTCGCTGATGCGACTGCCTGTGAGAATACTCTAGTCACAGGTTCAGGGCACAACGGAACATAAATGTTCCTGTAAGCAGATCGGTGAGCCACACTATCATCATATTTCACGATCGCCACCGACAAAACAACAGGCCTGTGGCTCAATGGTAGAAGCGTTCGACTCAAATACCAAAGGTCGCGGGTTCGAAATCCCAGGTGTCCCACATGGGATTGGGTATGACTGGCTGATGACGGCTTATAAGCCAGAAATGGCCATTCCGGTCTCCCTTGTCTTTGTCGGTTCCACATTATTAACATATGCTACACGTCGCTGTGCGAGCTGCCTGTGAAAATACTCTAGTCTGGTTCAGGGCACAACGGAACATGAAATGTTCCTTGCAGATCGGTGAGCCCACACTATCATCATATTCCCGATCACCACCGACAAACAACGAGCCTGTGGCTCAATGGTGAGAGCGTTCGACTCAAATACCAAAGGTCGTGGGTTCGAATCCCAGGTGTTCCACACTTGGGATTGGGTATGACTGGCTGATGACGGCTAATAAGCCAGAAATGGCCATTCCGGTCTCCCTTGTCTTTGATCGGTTCCACATTATTAGCATATGCTACTACGTCGCTATGCGAGCTGCCTGCTGAGTACTCTAGTCTGAGTTCAGGGGCACAACGGAACATAAATGTTCCTTAAGCGAGATCGGTGAGCCACACACTATCATCATATTCCCTGATCGCAACCGACAAAACAACGAGCCTGTGGCTCAATGGTAGAGCGTTCGACTCAAATACCAAGGTCGCGGGTTTCGAATCCCAGGTGTTCCACACTTGGGGATTGGGTATGACTGGCTGATGACGGCTGATAAGCCAGAAATGGCCATTCCGGTCTCCCTTTGTCTTTGTCGGTTTCACATTATTAACATATGCTACACGTCGCTATGCGACTGCCTGCGAAGTACTCTAGTCTGAGTTCAGGGCACAATGGAACATAAATGTTCCTTAAGCTAGATCGGTGAGCCCACACACTATCATCATATTCCCGATCGCCAACCGACAAAGCAACGAGCCCTGTGGCTCAATGGTAGAGCGTTCGACTCAAATACCAAAGGTCGTGGGTTCGAATCCCAGGTGTTCCACACTTGGGATTGGGTATGACTGGCTGATGACGGCTAATAAGACCAGAAATGGCCATTCCGATCTCCTTGTCTTTGTCGGTTCACATTATTAACATATGCTACACGTCACTATGCGACTGCCTGTGAGAGACTCTAGTCTGAGTTCCAGGGCACTAACGGAACATAAATGTTTCCTTTAAGCCGATCATATGAGCCCCACACTGTCATCATATTCCCAGATCACCATCGACATAGCAACGAGCCTGTGGCTCAAATGGTAGAGCGTTCTACTAAAATACCAAATGTCGCGGGTTCGAATCTCCAGGTGTTCCACACTTGGGATTGGGTATGACTGGCTGATGACGGCTAATAAAGCCAGAAATGGCCATTCCGGTCTCCCTTGTCTTTGTCGGTTCCACTTTATCACATATGCTACACGTCACTATGCGACCGCCTGTGAGAGACTCTAGTCTGAGCTCCAGGGGCACAACGGAACATACATGTTCCTTAAGCCGATCGGTGAGCCCACACTATCATCATATTCCCGATCGCCACCGACAAAACAACGAGCCCGTGGCTCAATGGTGAGAGCGTTCGACCCAAATACCAAAGTCGCTTGTTCGAATCCCCAGGTGTATGCCACACTTTTGGGATTGAGTATGACTGGCTAATGACGGCTAATAAGCCAGAAATGGCCAATCCGGTCTCCCTTGTATTTGTCGGTTCCATTTTATCATATGCTACACGTCGCTATGCGACCGCTTGCAAGGGCTCAGTCTGAGCTCCAGGGCACAACGGAACATACATGTTCCTTAAGCCGATCTGTGAGCCCCACACTATCATCATATTCCCGATCACAACCGACAAAGACAACGATCCCGTGGCTCAATGGTAGAGCGTTCGACTCAAATACCAAAGGTCGCGGGTTCGAATCCCAGTTTTCCCGCACTTGGAATTGGGTATGACTGGCTGATGACGTGCTAATAAACCAGAAATGGCCATTCCGGTCTCCCTGGTCTTTGTCGGTTCCATTTCATATATATATATATATATATATATATATATATATATATATATATATATATATGGATATAGGAGAAAATACGTCATATATATATATATATATAGCAGTGTGACATAGCAACGAGAGGTTTTGCTCCTCAGTGTGTCCCCCAGCGTTCTCTATGTGGTTTCTGGTATATAGACTCCAGAGACTAATCGGGGAAATAATTTCTGAAACTATTAAGCGCAGGACATGGAGTCAGGTGATTCGGAAGTATGTCGGAAGTACGGTGTAATGTATTTGCCATATAAGATTCATACTACTTGTAGTACTACTTGTTTGTAGAATGTGCATTACGTGGTTATTCCACAGTGGTTGATTGTCTTCGACAGAAATGTTCATTGAAATTTCGGGTCGGACCCCAAAAAGTCATGTCCGAATCACCTGACTCCATGTCCTGCGCTTAATAATTTCAGACATTATTTCCGATATATATATATATATATATATATATATATATATATATATATATAT
>WEDG01014455.1:0-12463 GCA_017591395.1 Schistocephalus solidus | reverse complement strand
AACGACGTTACTTTCACATCCATAGTGCCCATTTGGGGCTTTGCCTGTACAACAGAACACGATATATAAAGGATCTAAGGGCTTATTTAACATTCAGTGAGGTACCAAAATTACACTTGATGTTTCTACATTTAACTCGAGCAAAAGTAACTTTACACGCAATTTAAAGGTACAACTTAGTAAATTATCTCATAAAACATATCCTGGCCACTGGATTACCAACCTCAGTAGCAGCAGCTTTGAGCACAATAAGTCAGTCTTTTTTCACTGTCAGCTCGACCCTCTACTGTATACCTCTTTGGACCTTGCCTGTAAACTGGCAATAAATAAATAAATAAGTCACACGGAGAGGCTGGCACATGCTTGGTAGACAAATGGCGTCCAACTTACTGACTTAAACAAAGCATCCATAATCGGTTCATCACAGTCCCACTAACTACGCTTAAGCACTATTTTATCCTGTAAATATTGCCAATTTGAGTTAAAACTCAAACACTGACACTTCCTCAAGTCTTGTTGTCAAGTTTAACCATCTTTTAAATATGGCTTGAAAGTCCAAAGGGCCAGGCCCCTTCTGGCCCCATCTGAGCCCCCTCTATTGAAGGGGCCATGCGCTGGTAGGGTTTTTACCACGGTAATAAGTTGGTCATTATGCAGCCTTCTGGGCCTTAAATATGCAATTTATTTATGTATACGATTCTGTGACCTCGATCTAACGTTCAATATCTTTTTATAGTTTCATCTTATCTTCAGCGGATCCTACTCAGGTATTCTATGTCCTTAAGCAAAGTATTTTTTCTGAAATGTTGTTCAAGTGTTACTCCCATTGAGCTCCTTGTTCCCGTTGTCAATGGTATAAATATTCTACCAGACAACTCAGCTGTACCGTTGGTAATATATTCCAATGTCTTTTAAACGCTGTAAATCAAATTTATTATTATCAGAATTAATATTATTAACCAAAAAATTATTAACTTGATTTGAAAGACCATTAATTATACAAATAACTGTGTTGCATTGAAAAATAAAACAGATAGCAGACCTCTTATGCCGAATTATTAGCAGATGAATTGGAGGAGTCATTAGCAAGAGGTAAACAACCAGTATGATTAAAAAGTCTCAGCCACGTATCCTATGTTTTTATGGACTCCTGTTTCTCTTCAATGTGTAATGTACCTGACCTTCCTACTAAAGTAGTCAGTTCTCCCCTTAGCCAACGCCAGATTTCATTGTGTTAATATTAACATTGTTGACTGTAAGAAAGCTCTATGTTTTCCTGTTAGCTGCTAAATTTCATTAAAAAATTTACATATTTGACCTTGAAGCCGATAACTGTGACTTAGAAAATGCCTTCCCATGACTCTGTTCTACTCTCGTCTTCGAATTGAATGTTGCAGGTATCAGCTGCCTTGATATTATAAACAAGGCGCGTAGTTAGATTAAATGGTGTCACCCTCGTGTTGCTCTTTCGCCCATTGTCACATTAATCTCGAACCATGCATGTAACCTCTCAGCTCCTACTCTTTCTACTCCCAACAATTTTGTCCAATTCTGAGTCTTATTATTTTTTTGGCTGTTCTCATGCAACCGATATGTGAAAAATTTTATTCACGAAACTAATTGAATTTTTAAAACGTTTTACTAAATTACTACGCAAGTGTGCCTATCTGTCTTTTTTACCTTACAATATCAAATTGATATAACTCCCGTAACGAACGTTCCAAGTTAAAGCAACCGTTAGCAAACGAAAGACCGGTTGCCTGTCATCTACTTTGGTAAAGTGCGTTTCCACGTACGATTGTGTTCGGAGGACAAATTACGGTCGCCAGAGGACCGAATAATTGACTTTTGTGCTTCTTTAGGACCGCAGAGTTGTAGACCATCACAGTTGCCGTTTAATCTAGTAAAAGTATTTGTAAGCTTAAGTACCAAATTAAAGATAAGAATTTATTTTGCTTTAAGATAGCCGAACAATAATCCGATAAATAATCTTAACGTAAGAAGGCGAGTGCAATACCTGAAAAAATTTTGGTAGCTCTACAGATCCCAAATCTATTGCGCAGATTCACCAAACTATTGACATCGACCGTTATTTATTTAATCACTCAAAAAGCAAGTTGTTAGTGCTCAGCACTGCAGTTGAACCTTTTGATCAAAAGCGCCTTCTACTCCGAAGCAAACCCCAGTTATAAATTGGCATCCGTTATTTATTTATATTTGGAGAAGAACCCCGTTGGCTAAAAACGACCTTGGGCCTTGCCTAACTATCGAGTGTTGTATCACATACTGCGCGCTTGGCAACAGAATATCATGCACTACCGGTTGAGACATCTTTCATAATAACCGTAATTTCGATTCCACCGCCAAAAAACTGTCCCTCTTAGCGACAACCGTTTTATGTGTACACACCACTGACCGTACGTAGAAAAATAAATTTCAAGGCTTTGGATAACCTTAAGCTCCTTACTGTCCACACGCAATGGGCTCAACGAAATCCCGAGCCAAAGAAAATGCAGTTAATTCAAAACTTCCTATTTACGACTTTTCACAATTTAAAAGGGACTGACAAGACGTTCCTTCTAGACGAGTTTGTCATTTTTTGAACTATATCTAGGTTTAACTGCTTGACCTGCATAATGTTATCTTGCGAACTTATTTTTTGAGTTAAGTTTTCCGTTTATCCTGGTATAATCATGCCCGGAATGGCAGTCTTTCGAAGACAGGCTCGTCCATACGTTAGCATCTCGTAGGCAGGAAGCTAGCCCACTGCTGTTACCAGGTTAATTAACCTACCCATCTCTGTGTGGCAAATCTTCCTCAATCGGACTGTTAATTTTTTCTTGCGCGTTGTGTTGAACCAAGTACCGTTTTGCTTAGACTTGATGTCCTCGCCACTTGCTAGGAAGGTAGTTACTAGTATAGTAGATTCCTCACTAGGCGAAAGTGATCATATAGTTATATCCTCCACGGACTTCTCCACCCTGGTTATTTCGCGGAACTACTAACGTTTACAAATTCACGCTTTAAGGACTTGGGTTTCTTAACTGCAACAGTTAGTTTTAAAATTTGGAGCGGCGAACTGATGAAGATGCCAGTTTGACTCTCATCAACATCAACCAGATTGCTGTCGATATGTGTACAGTGATCCCTCGTCGATCGCTAGGGGTTGCGTTCCAGAACCCCCACGAAAGGTGAAAATCCGTGAGCTATAAATCATGTCTATATGGTTACTTTCAGACCGTATAGGTCCTCTCACATTCTTATGAAAACTCACCACAGTTATTAGGTAAGATTCGTTGAAATTATGCGTGTAAACGTTCAGTTCAGTGCTTATATACTACACAAATATACACATCGTATACGATTAAGGAGTTTTATTTATTGCGCAATACAACCATCTCCTAATAAATTCCCAAGTATAAAACCAACTGAGAAATCATGAACCAAAAATAAAGGGCCCATTTTCCTCAGAAATCTGCGATATATGTTTAGATATGCTTGCATATAAAGCCCTCAATAGAGTTAATCCGCCAAAGTCGGAAAGTGATATAGCGGTAAATTGCTGTATGCCCACAAAGATTGTTTGCTAGTCTAAAAGTATCTGCGTAGAATTCAACGTCATTTTTTAAGACACCAAACCATTTTAATAACTGTACGTAAACAATGAACAGCATCTGCACTGATGTAACCTGATCGGCTTCACCTTGAGAATAGAGTATTAATAATAGTAGATGGGTGATTACTGACCGGTTACTGAAGCTCACTCGTCCCGTCGTGCCTTGGGTCTCACTCTAGAGTCCTGCCAGCGGCCTAAGGGCTAATGATATAGACAGAATGACATTACCGACAAAGACGAGGGAGACCGGAGTTGCAATTTTAGACTTCTTAGCCATAATTAACCAGTCATACCCAACCCCAGGTGTTGCGGCGCCCGAGGCCCGAACTCACGATATTGGTTAGAAGTCTAACGCTCTAACCGACTGTGCCATGAGCTCGACCCTTGGATGCCGCAGCACCTGTGACTGGGTATGGTTGGCTGATGACGGATAATAAGCCAGAAATAGCAATTCCAGTCTCTTGTCTTTGTCGGTAGTTTCAAAGTAGTAGAATTTTGTAGAACAAGACGGAACTTATATACTCGTTATGCTTCTAACTTTAGGAAGAAAAAATGCAGGACGTTAGTGTACTCAGGAAAAGTAACTGGGGAGATTGCTTCCACGTTTGCCTGGTAATGCGCCAAAAATTTCTGTCTGGATTGTCGCACGCGTATTCTTGTTTCTTCCAGGGCCACTCCCAAAATTTAAAACCAACCAAGTGCGAATTTGAATGTCATCTGTCGAACTTGGCACGCGGTAAATCTCCGCAATCTAGTTCTTTAAACTGCCCTGTTCTTTTGAGAAGTTATTATATTAACCGAAAACTATCTCTTGTGGTTCCAACAGCGACAAAATTTACTTTCCAAATTGTTCGCTCCCTGCGCACTTAGAGGCTGCGGCTCCTATCGCTTCAATTCTGACCCCAAGCGTCATCACCCCATATAGCCTGTACCGACGCCTTATGAGATCGTGTGCAGACGGGCCAGTTGTCACCATTTCTGCAACCGTCTGTGGACGCAGTGTGACAACCAGATTCTAGTCTCGTTTTTTGATTTTGAACACCATTTTTACCCGCAGAATCGTTCCCCGAAAGTAGCTGCGTTTCTGCATCCTCATCTATACTTATACTTTTGTGTTTTTATCGTGACTCATTTCGCTGATTTCTTTAAAATTAGACATTAACCATTTCCAAATCCGTTTTTATTGCATTTCTGGTGTCATTACTCATTACATCTAGTACTACTTACCCCTGCCTTTATATATATTTTCAGTACCATGGCTTACCCTCAGAAAAAGAAACCAAAGAAACCGAAGCATCAGCCAGACCCTCAGTTTAGCTTCAAGGTTACCAATATAAAAGGTATTGCTTTTTCGCATTTTACTCACTCCCTTAGAGAAACTTGGAAGCAGACAGAAACAAAGGTTAGCTTGCTTTATTGATATAATGCCTATACTAAAGGTTAAAAAAACGAATGTTGACCGACAAAACTGCCAAAAAAATAAAGCAGATCAAACTTGTATTCTTGGAATATTGCAGTTCACTTATTTCTTAGGTTAAGGAACTTGAAGTCAACGAACCACATGAAAAGAGGGACCTATTTGCCGAAAAGGATCTTGACTTAGACGACTTCCCCAAAGTCAATGAAAACTTAAACGATTTGCTCAGCGATGAAGAAATGCAGGACCTCAATAATGATGCGGGTGCAGGTGACATGCCAGAAGACGTGGCTGATCTTAGTGAAACTGAGCCAGAACCTGTTGCTACCAACTTGGTTGATTCCGAGAAACCGAGTCAGCTGTTAGACATGGGTCACCTAGTCCAGAGGATTAAGGACTTTTCATATATTCTCGGTGACTTCAAAGCCCGTGCTCCTGAAGGTCTCAGCCGTAAAGCTTGCATAGACACACTGCTTGGTGATCTGTGTCAAAGGTATTCCTACAACAAGTTCATGATAAATCAGTTGTATGACTTATTCCCAAAAGAGGTAATTTGTTTCGATTTTGATTTTTTGAAGATTCTTGAGGTCATTGAGTCTAATGAAACCGATCGCCCCTTAACCATTCGCACAAATGTTTTAAAAACCAGGCGACGGGATTTGGCTCAGGTGGGCTATTCCTTATTCAGCTTACTTTCAAGGCGCTCATCAATCGTGGTGTAAATTTAGATCCTCTGGAGCCATGGAGTAAAGTGGGTCTTGTTGTATACTCTTCGCAAGTTCCTCTTGGGGCTACACCCGAGTACTTGGCTGGCCATTACATCCTACAGGGAGCTTGTTCTATGCTTCCTGTCATGGCATTGGCGCCTAAACCGGGGGAGCGCATCCTTGACCTCTGTGCCGCCCCTGGTGGGAAAACCACTTATATTGGTGCGTTAAAGTTTTATTATCTATATTGCGGTTGGCCTATCCGATGACTATTTAATTTGCTCGTGGATATTTCATCATGTTTTCCATGTTACTTTCGAACATGCATTATTAAACACTGCTATTCTGCATAGATCCGATGTTTTAGGACAACTAGGCGAAAATTGTCCATCATGACATACCTTTAACCGAAAACCCTACCGTATACGCGACCACTCGACCAAACGTGTTTCCTAAAACTTCCGAAGGGCATCCTCCACAAAAATTGATGTCGTGGGAAATGTTCCACACAAAAAATTAATCTACGGTAGTGTAATTTGTTAAAAGTTTAACCCTGCGTTTTGGCGTCTTGGTACAAGGCCGTTGGTGAAACCTTAACCTTTTCAATAGATACCATGGCAAGTGTGCATTACCTCGGTTTAGTCGTGTTCTACAGGGTAGGTTATAGATTATCCCTCAGATATCTAGCAGGACGTTAGCGTGTTGTGGAGACTGTTTGGCTCCTCCCTATGTACCCTGAGGTGGGAGGTAATGCGAAGGTTATTATCTGGGGCTCACCTATCTGAGATAGTAAAATCTCTCTCCATGTCTGAATTATGGTGATGCCATCCACGACTTCCACAGAAGCTGGCACGCTCAGCGGGATATAAGTGCATCGCCTGCTGTTTGTTTGGACTTATGATCCTGAACTCGGAATTTGAAGACATTAAAATGCATAGGGTCAACGCTAATTTTGTCTGCCTTGGCAGTTTTACTACTCTTTGCGTGAAGAATTCAGAGCGGAGGTTTAGCCTAGACCTTTCAGTGCGCAGCTTCATTGCGTGGCCCCAAAGATTAGGCGAGAGCTACTAGTGAAACATGTCCTGAAAGCTTAACCCTTGCTCAAGGCAATGTATTATCTTGTAAACTGAGATAAGATCCCTCTTTGCTGCCTGTAGCACAGATTTGGTGCCGCCAAGAAACGTCATAATTAGGCGTTTCGCTTATGGTATTTTGTTTCGGCAACGGCAAATGTGTTGCATTCTTCACTGACATAAGCCTGTTTGCTCAGATAAACTGGGTGAGACATAAACATTATTAGTAATTCTACCGCAGTAAAGCGATTATTAATTCTCATAGAGCTGCATTCGTTGATGAACGCTCACCCAAAGTCTTGTGTTGCCCGGGTGGTAGACTTTGCCGGTAAGGTTGGGTCTCTCGTCTCGTTTACACATTCACTGTTTGATGAAGTTGCCCGGGTAGCTGTTCGCTCTAAGCAACCGTCGAAAATATTGTAATTTGGCAACCTTGTCTTCCTGTTCACTTCAGTGTCTCCACATGCTGTTATAGTGGCCTTATGCGACTGCGTTTTTGACGCATTTGGTGGTTGCTGCCCGCGTCGTATTCGTCGCTTACCGGAATACTTTGGTTTTTAGTCTACCACAATCTTTGCGGCATACGAGGCTATCGAAGGCCAGGTGGTTGTTTACCTCGCCCTCCATCGTAAATTACATGTTCGAGAAGATGACATTGATATCTTCTTTGAATTCCAGTACCTGATTCCGTTTGCTGAAAAAGGTGTTATCTAAATACCGAGCCCAGAATTTCGGTGTGTAGTGTCGGCAGACCAACGACTCCAACTGTTGTAGGACCCCCTCAGTTATGAGTCCCGAAATCGGTGACCTCACTGGCGTGCCTTTCGCTCTAAGCACCCGTCAAGTTATTGCAATTGAGCATCTTTAATTGGTGGTGACGCTTGCATTCGTGATAGCCACTGCCCGATGGACTCCTGACTCTTTTCATGGATAAGCCATTGTTGGTGTACCCTGTGTGCCCCTTAACTATGCTCTAGCTAAATTCATCAGCCAATAACTATAATAATCTCGTTCTCTTAAATTGAGCGTATATTTGACAAAATTACGCCGACCCCACATTGTACTGTCAAGTATTTTCTTCATAGCCTGCATAAGGAAAATTCGTAGACTTAAATCCACGTTGATTTGAACCCGTTGACTCAACCCTTCAAACCCTATTGTTCCAGCTCAACTCATGAAGAACACTGGCTGCCTCTTTGCCAACGATGTCAATGCCGAGAGAGCAAAGGCTCTTCTAGGCAACTGCCACAGAATGGGCGTTGTAAACACGGTCGTGTGCGTCGAAGACGGTAGGAGGTTCCATCACATTATGTCTGGCTTTGATCGAGTACTCCTGGACGCTCCCTGCTCCGGTACAGGCGTCATTGCCAAGGATCCTTCTGTCAAGGCGCACAGGACTGACGAGGACATAAAAAAGTGTGTGTTGCTCCAGAAACAGCTCCTCATTGCGGCCATTGACGCCTGCAGAGTCGGCGGCTATATAGTCTACTCAACCTGTTCCATTATGGTACGTTTTACTTCCGTTGTAATAACGTTTATTCTCCTGACAAGCACTCGTGTATAGGTCAGCAGTTTCGAAACCTCAGATTCGCGGAATTATTATTCATGTAAATCGAGGTATTTACTATGATCTCCTGGCAAGTGGTATTCGAGCACTAGTTTTATGCCAGTTTGTAATCGGCACGGCCTGAGCCTAACTCATTTCATGTGTAGTCTCTTCATGCACGACGACTTTCTGCAGCGTATCCAGTGAGTTAAGTCTACTTCTCTCCAGTGAAAAAGACCGCTGTCAGAGATCCGTTTACACGGTACGACTGACCGTGTTCCGTGGGGTTTTGGGTGGCCTGTCCGTCGCCTGCAGTAGGAAGATGACGTTGGATTTGGAGTTGTGGTCACAAGATTAAGAAATTGAACAACGACATTTTAATTGATTTCGCAGCGGACAAGCTGTCTCGTTCTTATTAAGAGTCGTTCTCAAATAACGGTGAGCGAAGACTTCACTTGTCTTCTAAACGCACCAGTTTTGGCGCCGCTCTATAAAGGATTCACTGGTCGTAACCGTCTTACGAGAGGACGAATGTCGCCTGAAATTCAATACGGCTTCGCTCACCACCATGCAGTCTGTGGACAACTTTTGCACCATACTTCCATTATTCTCGATGGTATTCCAATAGGTATAGAATTACACTTAAATCGATACGCCTAGGGCAGAAGCATGTTCTATCTGCCTATCAATAGCTTTTGTCAGAAAAGACGGTAGAAAGTCACATAGATCGTCTCTAAAATCGCATTCCATTCATGTGACATTTAACTCATGCCGTCTATGATGTCGAAAATCACGAAAGTATAGTATTGTCTCCCACCAGTGTTAATGCTGTACGGCGCACACAAACACACCTCAGTAACGCAGACGAACGACACCAAATACCTCACATTATGTACTGTCATTTGGTACTTAGTCCTTTCCTCAGAGATTGTTAATCATTTAGCTAGATTAGTAGGCCTACCAAAGACCTAACCATATAAAGTAGCTGTACAACTGGCCGTTGGATCTACAAAGCTATGTCTTTGCGCCTCAACTCGTAGACTAAACTAATGGGGAGTAATCGGAGTGCCTCTCCATCCGGCGGATTAGTCCAGCTTAGATCGGTTAGTAAGTAGAACCTAATCCTTTGTGGCATTCGTGCGAGGTAGGCCGTTAAACTGTTTCCCAATTGCCATGACCGCATCTTGCCACTGAATATAAATGGGAGTGGGATTGATGCCTTCCTGTGGCATAATCCAAATCACACTGAAGTCATTTCTTTTAATACGGACTACTGGTGGTCAATCATTAATGGTTTTCTTTGCGCTTTTCTGATGGGTCGCATGCTTGAAGAAAGGCCTCAGTACAGAATGCTGATGTTGGTTTCAGTTCTAATCTCCCTCTTCATTGTCGGGACTCTTTTCTGTATAATTTCTGGCCGCTGTTCAACTACCCTGAAAATTCCAGCATAAACTCCAAGGGACAACAGAAAAGCATCTTTCGCGACCTGATCAATGGACATTTCGTTTATATATTTTTCGCCCACTGTGGACACAACGTACTCATGTCGTCTGGGTATTAAATGAAACACAATGTTAATTCGCTGCCTACTGGAATTTGGGCTGGAAATTAATGTCTCAATAAACTAATAAATAATTTTGCGATTTTATTCAGTCGTGCTGAACCGTATCTAAAATCTCTATCTCTTAGGTAAGCGAAAACGAAGGGGTTGTTGACTACGCACTGCGGAAGAGGAAAGTGCAAATGGAAGACACCAACCTTTTTGGTGAAAAGGGATTCAAAAAGTGAGTCAGAATGTTACATTTTTATTGATAATGTGGCATTCTTTAAAGGTTTAAAGGACTCCACTTCTCACCGAAGATGGACCTTGCTAGGCGGTTTTACCCGCACAAGCACAACGTCGACGGCTTCTTCGTAGCGAAGTTGAAAAGGGTCGAGTAGCAGCCTCGGATTTATTCGAAGCGAGGTCCCAGAAATGCATTAATGTACAGTTTACAAAAAAAATAAATGCGTCATCTGGCAGTCTTCAGAGATCTTTTTTTGAGATTCTCACAGAATGCTTTGACTTCTTCCTCCGTGATAATCTGCGAAACAGGTAGATGCAAAACATCAGGGGTGTCCTGGTTTTTCACAACAAAAGAAATAAGCAAAAAAATAAGCTTACATGACCCTTCTCACGGTGTTGGGTAAGGAAGTCTTCAATGGCTGATTTTAATTTGCTGATTCCTGAAGAAAAAAAACAATGAAGTGAGGTAAATGGCGCTGGTAAGTTGAAGAAGACCTCCAGCCACCTGCTACAAACGAATGAAGCACAGTACGAGCCGCTGGATAGAAGGTCGGTGCCCAAAGAGATCTGAACGTATTAATCATCATGCAGAGGTGATCACCCGAAAGGTTCGGGGATTGTTGTGCAAAGTAGAGTTAATAAACGTGATTGAAGGCCACAGTCGCTCAACGTCCTGTTTTGAAACGTACTAGCGGACACGACGTGCCACAAGTTCTTGGGACTGCCTTTTAAAGGCGTGTCAAGCGATGATTTGCCAGGAACGCCCATATACGTTGGTTACGTGTGTCTCTAAAATGTTTTCAGGTATGTGCTTGTGGACTACGTCTCGTTACGCTGGGATATTCGGAATTGGGTGCCATTTTAGTTGCACTACAAGGGTGGGGGTTGAGTGAGTCCCTACTGCATAAAAGAATAAACGGAACAAAAGTTAACGGTTTCGTAGTAAAGTAGTGCACCGAGTCTTACCTCTGGCAACAGTAACAGCAGCGGGGTGGGGGAGCTCGGAGAGTGCAGTAGAAATCGCTGAGTTGTATTCCGAGTCCATCTGGTTTACGCGCACTCTGCCAACCTCCATGTAATGGGCGATGGTGTCCTCCGGATCCATAAGGAAGCCAATGTTGAGCGATTTGTAAAGTTCCTGAAGCAAATTGTACACAACTTTCAGATTGAATGCCGTGCAATTTAATGGAAAAAGTGGTCAGGTATTCGAGCAATGATATCAAGTAGCTGTTCCGTCACGCGTAACTCCCTAACAGTACAATCCAGGCTTCATAATCACAACATAATACAGGTATGGAACGGAAAGACAGGTTCTCTCCTCTCTGCAGCCGAATTTTATCCCTCGCCAGCTTACGCAGAAAGGCTGCATGACAACAAAGTGGCTCTGGGGTGCGGCATCGCCGCTGATGTATGTGTTAACACTAGTGCCCTGACTCAAGAAGCTTCTTTCTAATTATGGAGGGCCCACCATCTTCGTAACCGTCCATAAAAAGGAAGATAGGACAATGCGTGATGACTATCGATGTATAACTCCCATAGACGCTGCTGTTAAGGTTCTTGACATTCTTGTTGGGCGATTTGGGAATGTGGAACGGGAGCCAACCGAAATGAGCATGGATGCACTGACATAACGGTGCGTTCTGAAATTTGTTGTGGCTATGGCAACCAGTGGTAATTTGTTTTGTTGATTTCTCCAGTGTTTAGTTCTGTTCATTGTGCGTTCCTGTGTTTGTATAACATGCAATTAACATGCGAAGAGCTGACAGCGAAAACTACTCACAATACCGATGGGTCAAACCGCCAAGTCGTTATCACGCCAAGGATGATTAAATTGCCGCAATTATCAAATGGGATGTGGGCGCCCCCAAGTTAGATAGGTATGCGGTCGCACAGCAGCTGCATCTTTTGCTGTCTTTTATGATAGATTCGAGTGTGAATGTGGAATATCAGGTGATAATTAAATTCAGTGTGCCGAATGCGGTTGCGTTCTGTAGCCCATCCGTTTTCCGATGCCATTAATTAGATTTTCGAAGGGTCTACGCGGTGTTGACGGTGTAAAATGTGCACCCGGGCACCGGCCGGCTGACGTTAACTACTGACGGTTTGAGTCAAGTTACGATGACCAAAAAATATTATATCGCACGTAAATAAGTCGATTTATCTCCCAACGCCGACAATACCTGTTATGTTTGTGCAGTATTACTATTCAAAGTTCGAGCTCTACAGTTCCGCTACTTCGGATCGTGATGCGTGGAGGTAATCCGCCACATTATTGACATCTGTTAGATAAGAGGGATTTGCTCCAGAGAGCAGGTCAC
>WEDG01014450.1:0-43683 GCA_017591395.1 Schistocephalus solidus | reverse complement strand
ATATATATTTGAAATGGAACCGACAAAGACAAGGGAGACCGGAATGGCCATTTCTGGCTTATTAGCCGTCATCAGCCAGTCATACCCAATTCCAAGTGTGGCACACCTGGGATTCGAACCCGCGACCTTTGGTATTTGAGTCGAACGCTCTGCCTTTGAGCCACGGGCTTGTTGTTTTTATCGGTTGTGATCGGGAATATGATGATAGTGTGGGGTTCACCGATCTGCTTAAGGAACATGTATGTTCCGTTGTGCCATGGAGCTCAGACTAGAGCCCTCGCAGGCGGTCGCATAGCGACGTGTAGCAGGTGTGCCACATTTGGGATGGGTTATGACTGGCTGATGACGGCTAATAAGCCAGAAATGGCCATTCCGGTCTCCCTTGTCTTTGTCGGTTCCACTTTTTCATATATAGATATTTATTTATAGATGACGAAGGTGCTATACTGTTAAATTGAAATATGGTCCCAGCGATCGTCTTTTCTTCTCCTATATTTTTCAAAGGAAAGAATTTCTGTTTGAAATCACAACAAACTTTATTATGTAAACTGTTGACTCTGTTTCCCGAGGTCATCTTAAGACGTGCAGTAAGTGTTTAAAACAGTTAAAATTTCAAGCTTGCCTAAATAGTTGATACTGTTTAGCCATCCCTGTCTGTAGAATGAAATCTCGTCCGGGTTTGCTGGCGCCTTTTCCACTGCTGCACACGGCGTCCAATTCGATGTGCTCATTAATGTACGAGTCATCGGAGTGAATAGCCTCCAAAAAATGTCGGACTTTCTTAGATGGAGAGAAATCAACTGTGCAGGTTTTGCCCCATGCAAAGTTGCCCCTAGTTTCCAGGATATGCTTGGCAACTTGAGACAAGTGATATTGCCTCTTAACTGCAAACTGGTGTTCGTTTAGGCTTGTAGAGGCAAATTTTCCTGGCTGACCACAATGCACGACATTGCAACTTCCACGGGAAATCTTGAGAACTCTTTCAAAATCTAAACAGCCAACTCTATCCTTAGGGTGTACAAGCAGGACATATTTTTATTTCAAGGAATTATTCGTCAGTTTTTGTTGTTTTGGCGTCCGATTGGAAAACATAGTTTCTTTTGTTCTACTCTTAATTCCTGTTGTCGCGTGCATCGGTGTATTAAAGCATTCGCCAGCTTTTTATTTTGTTCGCCTGACCGGAACAATCTAGCTTCTCTTTCTTTTCTTTTAACTTCTTCCGTCACGTGCATCGATGCAAAAAATCTCTAGGTTAACTTTTTATGCAGAACAGTTAGGACAAATAACTAAGTTAAAATTTATAAGGCTCGTTGTCCGAACACTGAGTTTTTACTCAATCTCGCAAGGTGTTGACAGCATTTGGTTTCCAGGGTTGTTGCTCTTGTTGTGCAGCATAACGTCCGCATAAGCGCTTTTGAGGAAAACATATGCGTGAAAGGTCTCATCAGTCTTTTGCTGTACGAGGATGTCAAGAAACGGAAATCTACTGTTAATGCAAAGCTAATTCTTGGTATCAGAAGATTGATACTAACGCTCCAACAACAACTACTGGTATTACTACTGCTTCTGCTATCCTAGTCTTCGTGTGTCCATGTTGTAATGCCGTTTGTCTTACGAACTGGACATTAACTGATGACTTTTATGATCGCATTTCGGTAGTGTTTGTGTAAAGAGAGCCATGTGGGACCCAGACGGGCTATTTAGTTCTGCCAGTCAATGCGTTAACGCCAACCTCCGGTCATCTTGATGCTGCCTTGTCATCGGAAAAAAAACAGGATGAGAGAGTGCGGTAGATGCTGCGAAAGTCACCGGCGCTTCTCAAGCTCTCTGGAGCTCGCGCTTGACGTGGTCGCTTGCGACAGTCAAACTGTAGTGTTGGAATCTCAGTTGATCTTACGTTTCACAACCTGATGCTAATTTAAGCGTTTGGCACCCGAATGCATTTTAAATGACAGAATGCACGCATACAAAGTGTACGGCTAATTCTATGGACCGGTTAATGTAGTATTGAGATCTCTGAAACCTATTTTGGAGTCCACTTTAAAGGGGAGCAGCCAGTGAACGGGGCTCTAATATCCGTCCTGTGAGGTCACACTCTTCCTGTAATCCCCCCCGGTCTGGCCACCACCGCTTGCGTGCCCTTATCTACAAATTAAGTTACCTCATCTGGTCACGTAAATATAACGTGTGGCTGTCATACATCATCTCGATAGCGTAGCTTACGAAGCCGTTGCAACCTTCAGGCCCGCAAGAATTATTAAACCGATTATTTTTCGGAAGATTACATACTACTTGGGTGTCCTCCCACCCGGAGCTCATGGTAGCATTAGAGGGTTTGGTGTTAGGTCGTAAATAAGAAATATATGATGGCCTGTTTCCCAACTTTCATCCATTATCAATATAATATCGCTCTTTTTCCTCATTGATCTCATTTTTGAGCTCTAACTGGTGTAACTGAGTACTGTAAACCGGAGAACTATCGATAACATACTACGTCATCCGTATCCTTGTTGCGGGGTGACAGGTTGGGTACTGTTTACGCATTCGTACGGCTGCTACTTCGGTCAAAATGTCTCTCTCAAGGATTTGATGGCAGATAGCACCGGATATGGCCCAAGTTTTGCCACTCAACGTTAGCGCATCAGTACGTTTGAACTTGAAACTGAAGCCTTTTTATAAACCACTGCGTCGTTACAGTCTTAGGAATATAACAACACATTTCTACGAACATCCCTTTTTGGCTCTGCGCTCAATCTGACAGGTTGAAATTTATTTTCTTGGATGGTTATTGACTCTAGTATCATTATGTACGCACATGTGCGCCAAAGTTCAGGGTCTGTCCGGTGGAATAAAATTGGTCTCTTGGTAGCTCATGTTTGGGAGATGACTGCGTTTAAGTTTATTGATGTTGAGAGCCGCCATCTCTCTACTGCTTCTCCTTACAATGACACTTAACGGAGCCCTTGCGAACGCTTCAAGTTGACGGAACATTATTATCTACCTGAGTACACACTCTGTTGTTCCTACTCAGAAGAACACATATGCTCCATGTGCGTTATCGTGACAATTTATCTCCGGGAATTCTTTGTAAACAACCTGTTTTCTGAGTGAAAACGCAAGTAAGTGAAAAGTTTTTGTGCACTCAGCTAGAATGCGCACAGGCGTGGCGGTTGCCTAGTGCCCTCTACAAAGACCGTGGATGCTTTCAGGTTAATTGCAGATGCGGCACCATTAACAGCCCCTTAAAGCTATAACAGTGTTCCATGAACTGGTTTGTTCGCTTCGATTTTAACATTTAGTGTCTGCTTTTATCTAATAAGAACACTACCCATACAAGAATTATAAAAATATTAGTTCCCATCTATTGTCTAACAGCAAGTCACATTTGAATTCTTAAATATTCAAATAATGTTAAACCTTGTACTTTTTAGTAGTTTGCACAGAGTGACGAATGTTTTCGATTAAAGCAATTTCGGCTCTACCTGTGGTTCGTATGTCGGTGAAGCATTTGGGTGTTGACTTTCGAAAGCCAACGACGTTTGCTTTATTGTGATGTGCGTGCACAGGTCGGGTTCCGAGAGATACCCGCATATATATATATATATATATATATATATATATATATATATATATATATATATATATATATATATATAAAGAAAAATGCTCTTCAGGAAATGGAGTTGTACTCGTAAATTTTCAAGTTGGTGACACCAACTTGTCGTCAGACGAAATTAACAGAGGAGAAAGTGAAGTGGTCTCAATTTGTGTTGTGGTACAAAATACTGTCAAACGAGTTTATGATTGCGTTTTTTGGCAAAAATCGTCTAAATCTTGCAAAAAATAATTTTAAAAGCTGAACTCGTTCGCGTTTGTGAAAAAAAGAATGATTCCTTCATATTACCTTCACCTGATTTTCATTGAATCAAGATAAGATTTTCCGGCTCCAGAAAACATTTATCTGAAACCTTTTGTGCTTCCACTAATGTCCTTATATAGCTCAACAATCAAAGATAGTAGGTTACGTTCTGTGATATTAAATAGCATAGAATATTCCTTGCATACCGGAAATCTCCGATTTCGCCCAACTCCTGCCTGTTTTCCTTTAATATGCCATATTGAAAATTTATTGTTCTTACGTAAAAGCCTTTCTGTACCTCAAATCCACTCACAAAATTAAAATAGGAGGACCCACTGTACGCTACTCTACTCAATCAACTTTCGCTCGCCTCATTGCACGAGTTAGGTCATCTACTGTACATTTGCAGTACCTGGAGCTCCACGTATGCTGCTTAACCGGAAGAAAACTGCATGCAAAACTGATACGTAAATGAAGACTGTGGACATCTGCTAAATAACCACGGAATGCCAATTTTACTTTAACACGCGTTAATTCTGGGGCTGGAGTTTTGGCTTGGGGTATTTATGAAGAAACTGCGCTCAACTTTCCGAATTCACAGTTTTCGTTTACTATTTATAATTTTCCTCTTAGCCTTTAACATTTGATACATTTCATTCAGCACCTGCTGCATTTCAGCGGACGGGTTAAGTTTTCTGTGGTAGAACCGCTAGAGGTGCGTTCTTGCTCGACGCTAAGTGAGTCTTGAGCGCGATAGCATGTCAGTTTCCCTGATCCTGGATCCTGTTATGCCAACCTGAAGGCATCGATACCCACTCCATTGCTACTGTTCATGACGGTTTACAGCCACATATTTTGAAGGTCATTACATCATTTGGGCATACTGTGAACATCGTTCGAAAGAATGGCCGAAATGTCGAAAACACTCAGTCTAGAATAGAGTAAATAGTGTCGAATTTAGTATGCGTTGACCGAAATACTGTCTCTTTTCAATAAAAGCCGTATAAACATCCCTATCAGAAAGAAAATGGTCAATTGAGGGGTCCGCTGTCCATCCTCGCCACCCTTGGAGACACCGTGCGTGCCATTGTGCCTGCTGCGAGCTCCGTTCAGAAATGCAAGTCTGTTCGAATGGATGCTGTGGTGATCAAATAACTTAGGAAATCTGATTAACGGGACCCCTGGTGAACATTTCTGCCCACACTTTCAATCAGTGAACCGAACTTTTTGTTTTACTACCGGGAAATTCCCACGCTATTTCTTGTCAGACTCTCGTGCCCTTGAAGGTATCTGCAAAATTGTCTTTCAAGTGTGAAGTATGTGGACCTGTTAGGAACGATAGAGGCCTTTTGTGGGCTGCTCTTTGGTATTCGAGCTAAATACTTTACTCGTTGGAGCACGGTGCCACTGATTGGTAGACGCAGAGGAAAAAAACAATATTTTAAATAATAAGCTAACTTAAACCGGAAATTAAACAATTGTTTAGGATTATAAACCCTTTTCTCCGACTGTGTCTGATGATGGTTTCGTGCGAGCATCCTGCACATCGGCCCAATAAAATTAATGTTCCAGCCATCGCTTCCCTTTGGGCTGAGAAATATTAATGTGCGCATTTTGTTTGTTTATCCGTTAACCCTGAAATTGTCCTCAAAAGCTCACCTCAAAGGAATTGTGAGTATAATACTACCAGAGGAATTTTATTACCTCTGAGGGTACAGTTTACCCAGTAAAGGTTTAATCACGACTGGATGATAACCGCATGTGCGACGTTTAGGCCTTCTCAAACAGTTGACCTCTTTGTACTGTGCTTGTCCGTTAATAAATTGGCTTGACCTTTTCGACACGTGCTTTCGGTCTGCTTCCGCCAGTGCCCCTCACCACTGTCCTGAATTATTGCGTCGTTTCGGAGGTTAGCCACCCTCTACTTACCCCTAGATGTCCGTGATTGCCAACCATTTATTAGCGGTGTGCATCAGCCAGGAAAAAGGTATAAATTGCTTCCAACGGATATGTTTAGCCTCTGCAGAGTTGTACTTTGAGTTGTGCTGTTGGTTCTAAGAGGACTGTTCCCCGACCTGGTAGTTTTTTTTGAGTAGATTCCCTTACTTGTGAAATGTCAATTGAAGTGCGGAAATGTGTTTACGATTCGGACAGATTACTTAAATAGGGATTTAGTACTGATAATTTTGCAGCCTAATCTCAAGAAATTTCTGTTGCGTCAGAATGCCGGAGTTTAAACGAACTTCTCTTCGGCGGCCCGCACACACTACGCTCTGTAACAATTGAGTACTTAAAAAGTATATATTTTTTCTAATTGATTTTCGATGACCTTATAAATTTAACCATATTTTATAGAACGTATGCACAAAATTATTTTGTCTTCTACTCATTTGGTAGACATTTGCGTTTTTTTTCAAATATTTATACTTTAAGACAGGGTATTTTTTGGCTTATTTCAAAAAAGTTTACAATTTCCGAGTAATTTTGACCCCGACCTGTCGTTACACATACACCATCGTTTCTAACCTGCACGTTTCGTACATTCCTTCAAAAAAATCGACCATTTGTGTATGCCTGGAGGAAGCGGTCACTTAGGTCTCATAAAATATTACCTTGGTTTTTGCAAACTTTATTGGCAGCAGTAACACATTGACGGATACGGTGTAGTATAAACAAACATTTCGCTGTCTTAATAAATATTATAATTAGAAAAGTTTTTAAAACTGCAAGTTACGGTCTCTTGAAGTATAGTATGCTACCAAATGAATACAGCAAAAAATATTTTTGTGCATATGTTTTATGAAACATATTTGAATTTATTAGGGCATCGAGAATCAATGAGAAAAAACGTATACCATTTAAGAAGCCATTTTTACGGGGTGTAGTGTGTGTGCAGGCTACCGAAAGGAGGCTCGTTCGAAAGCTGGTACTCTGAGGATCTGAAATATCCTGAGATTGCGCTGTCAGCTAGTCACTATTAAAGCCCTACTTAAGTAATCTGTGTGAATCGTAAACACATTTCTGAATTAAGTCGACACTTAATGAGATAGGGAATCTACTCTACGATTGTGGCCAGGTGTGACAGTGGCATGTACGTTTGCTTCAACGGCCAGGTTGGTCGCTGCGGTGTGGGACGGGTAGGGTGGTAAACCCGGAAAGGAGATCCATGGCAGTGGCTTTTCGGCCTATTTAACACATAGCCAGGAGAAGTCCTACACCTGTCACCAGTTTTAGGCAGAAGTCGTCTATTTTACGAGGCGTTTGGCATCGGAACTCCAACGAAAACGTAACTCAGACTGCAATAGGCATGATCTTCGATTTATAAATCAGGAGACGGGGCTATGCTGGAAGTGCGTTATCCAATTGTGTTACAGGAAATGCCCCTTGCCACCGAAAGGATAGTCTGCCCGAGGCTCGATGTTAGAGCTTTGGACTGAAGAGCACTCGATGACCAAAGAATCTCTGTTTGGAGGTTAGGTTACGCAAACCTACTACGTCTTGCCTTCGTGAGTACTCCTTCTGTAGGAGGGTAGTATCCATTCATTCGGTTACATTACAGGTGTAGTCTGGGAGCGCTAGCCACCTTGGTGCGAATGCAGTCTGTTACACATTACATCATGTCTGGGCAACGACAAAATCTTCTGATACTAGCGAAAGCATGCGTTTACGGGAGACTTATGAGAGAAGGATGCGATCGCTGTACCAGGAATTGTGTTCGTTTGCAGTTGCACTCGCACCTGCCATCTGAGATGCAGCATTTATTGGATGCAGTTGCCGTGCAGCCATATAAAGTAGATGCTCGATATCAGAAAGTATAAACTGAAATTCTGAAATGCACGCAGCTCAGTCCCACGATGTTTCAAGCATGCCATGATACGAGGGGGTTCAATGTGCGTACTTCCGAGCGCCTTCGGCGAAAATGTCTATTTACAGAGCCTAAAATCTTTCTGCTAACTCGCGTTGCCTTTAACCATTGCAAGTAGATATTATTGAATGCATAAATAAAATATATTTGTAGTCCTGCCGCTGTAATTTATGTCTTCTTCCAATTTTATGTGCTAAGATGTCGTATTTTCTATTGATAAATAAGCTCTACAATTTCCAAATAATAAAAATCTTGAATTGTAGTTGTCATTGCGTTGAGGGTTTCAGGAATTAACCACTGTACACGAACAGTCCCTTATGCTGTTTATAAGAAACCGTATACTACTAATAAATGTTGTAGTACATATGAATCACATTGTTGCCCTCATAAGGAACAATAACAAATATACAGACAGGATACGTTTTGAGCAGACATGCCACTGTTTTTTTTAAGAAGCTGCCAATTAAAATCTTTTCTATCCAAAACTTGCCCACTTATTACAATTGAAATTTTAAGGATGCAATTTAGTAAAAAGGAGTGAAGAATGGATATATTTTTAAATTTCTATGATAAAGTTTTAGAGAATCATTGATCAAAAGTCATAAATTAGTTAGGTGTCCTTTATAGTGAGTGTGCCTTTTATGGGATTTTTGATGACGTACACCCAGAAAAGGGCATTCTGGTGTGTCTGAGATATCTTCGGACTGTACTGACTGTTAGTCAACATTATACCCTCACCTAAATAAAGCTATTTAAACGAGATCACATTTCATAATCTCAGTTACAGTTTCATGCCTCACGTCACCTGCTGTACATATGGTATTTGCGGTTGCCTTATTCTTCGTTGATGGTCTTACGTGGGGCCATGTCAAACCGCTCGTGGGCATTTTCACTACCATTATTGATTGTCGACGCGATAACGGTCCAGCCATGGGACTCTTTTATACTCTCAATCGAAAAGACAAGTACGACCAGTCCTAATGCATGTGGAAAGTTTCTGTTTCTGCATTTTATAAAAGTTCCACGAGTTGCACGTTCATCGCTCTTATAAGTAGCTCTCTCTGATGAGGAGTTCTTCTAGTGAAAACACGAAACGTTGGGCGATAAAGATGATTGCGCCTACGGTCGCATTTCTTGCCCCCTCTCTAACTTGTATTTTCCTGTGTGACTTTCCTGTGTCCATGATTCGCCCGAACAAATATTATACACCAGGTTACATAATGGAAGGAGCATGACAAAGTATGTGCCCGTTAGCGTTCCTTGTTGGTTCCTGAGCAAACGCCGGCTGCGCGCTTGTAACCATCCCCCCGTGTCCCAAAATGACATACCATTCCTGCTGACCCAGTAGATTTATGTAGCCTTACCCTATCGGACCACTGCGTCACCTCTGCTGCTCACCCCCTACAAATGTTACTTCGAAATGTCATTTCAGTAACACGATAACATTATAATATCACACTAGGGATTTGTTGAATTTTCCGCGTT
This sequence comes from Schistocephalus solidus, assembly GCA_017591395.1. Taxonomy (NCBI): domain Eukaryota; kingdom Metazoa; phylum Platyhelminthes; class Cestoda; order Diphyllobothriidea; family Diphyllobothriidae; genus Schistocephalus; species Schistocephalus solidus. Next base: position 34,474 of record WEDG01014450.1, on the reverse strand, counting down.
GTATTGCCTTTTTACTTGTTATAAGTTGTCCTAGCATCTTTTAAAAGAATGTCTCATAATTTTCATAGAAAACTGTGGAATACTTACGCATACATGATAGTACCGGGGTCCTTTTCAGCAAAGTTGAACTGCATTTCGTAAGAGTGGAAATAGGGTGTTAACGTCGTTGTACTATTCCAAGCGGCGTTCTTCTTCTGCGTTGGGGCTGAACAAGTATTTAAACATCCTCCGAGTGAAACTCTATTTTCTTCAATTTTCCAAATATTTTGACCTGAGCTGTTTATTTATATTTTTGTGAAAGCCACCTATCAGGGGGATTCGGGATGCGTACTGAAAACTGCTAATAGTGTCGCTGATTCGTTAATTTGAGGACAAGCGTTGTTGCTTGTTCTGCAAGCTGCAGCCAATCGCAGGCCTCCCCTATCGGCCGACCGTTTTTCCTGCACAATTCTGCCTGTGGAAAGTAGTTGAGGCAAGAAATGGCCGCAGAGCACCTTTTCGCCCTACCTGAACCTATTTATTCATATTTTTTTTATCTCTACGGCGTTTTTAGAGCTACAAAGTTCAGTACCATTTTGCTTTGGCTTACGCGGTGGGAAAAAATGTGGAGAGTTCGAAACTCCCCCTGACTTACCGCCATCACTCAGTTCGGGGGGATGGACAAGACATGGTAAGTATTAATTTCCCGCAGTAGGCCCCTACCAGTTGACATTGGGGTACCTGGAATTAGCCTTAGCAACCGACTGATGTTGTAAAAGTGCTTTTGTTGAAAGGGGCGTGGTTTTCTTCGGCCTCTTGTTACCAAACCCTCAAAGTTTCCAGCGGTGAATGGCTTAATTTGTAAGGGCATAGAATCTGTCCGTGAATTGCTTTGCCCGTGGGATAGTATGTACATATTTTAGCCACCGGGGTAAGTTGAAAAACAGCCAGACGGATTAATGTAGCGGCTACTAGGCCCGAAATGACCATTCAAGTCATCGTTATCTGTGTTGGTAACGTCGTCCTGAGTAGAATGTTCGCTGAAAGGCTTCAGGCATCGCAGTTCCACTCGATGATGCTTCAGTCCGAATGGGTTGTTTGTACTCAGTAGAGCGGTTGAATAAAACAGCCTGCGGTGAACAGCACTGAGTTTTTTTGCAAGCGTGAACCCTCAGCAGCATTTCAGCCGGTAGCTAAGATCTAAGGCGGAGTGTACCCGGAGACGTATGTAGTCATTTTGGCCTAGATTGTGGTTTCCGTTTAAGTTCACTTTGCTGATCAGCAGTTGAACTCCCGTCAAATAGTGTCGTATTTTACCACTGCCTTGGCTGTTCTTTCCAATCCTGCACTGCCTTCTTTCAGATTTGGCCAAGCTTAGACAACAATGGAATTAGAGGATTAGCAAATTATCCACGAATTCCCTAATAACGCATACGTATGGACGCAGTTTCTTAGTAACTTTGGAAAACTTTATTTGTTGTACTTCTAGCGATATGTAATCGACCATCTTCGTAGGTCCTGATGCACACGAAGAAGAATAAATATCCAGGAAATAAGCCCTTGATGGGTATTGTATACTGTATTGTAAAAACACTAAAATTATATAGCCTGACTGTTTCGGAAGTACTGTCTGAGTGACATAAATCAGACCACTTTGCTGTGTTCACTCAAATACTTATCTTTTGATTAATGGTTTTTTTCACTGTAGTTCCACTGATTGAACGGCTGCAATGGCTCGTTTCTGTGGCCTTTCCGACACCTCTCACATATCTGTAGTTAGAGCCTTTTGTGGCACACGTGAGCCAACGGCTTAACTTGACGTCAATTACCGCGCCCAATCTCATGCCCTTTTTTCGACCGTTAACAACCATGAGAGCCACCACAGTCACAAGATGTGGGCGTAGCCGGGACTTGCACCTAAATCTGATTAAATTGAGGTGAACTTGCTAAGTATCTGTCTCACCTTCTCCCATCCCGCACCATCTTTGAAAGTCAAAGCCACTAGAGCTGATCGTGGCTGACCTGGGACTGATTCGCATCCCACAATGATCATCTTTAAATCCACTTGCAGCATGCATTTTAGCCACGGTTTTTAGCTCTTCCTGATAGCGTTAAGTTGCGCTCAGTTTAATGGCTTGATATGAGCTGCGTTGACTCTACATTCTCCTCGCTTTTCCAGTGTCAAGTCGACTGCAGCTGTGGTTGGACGCAGTTTGCTGACGAGGCGTAGAGTAGTGACCCACTTTTCCATACACGAGATCATAGCACATCCGAGGTGCCATAAAAATACGACAGAAGGCTGAACCACTGCCGTCTGCTGTTTTAAAGCCAAACTAAGTGTTTGCATAGTGTTCGACCACCTAGATAAAGGAATCCATTGGAAAATTGAAGAGGTAGTGCGTTCATTCCAACCCCTCAAGAACCCTGCCCTGCACTGTGTTTTTTTAGCACGACGGGTTGGTGCTGCACCTGCCTCTTCCTCATGCTACAGCCCTAATGGAGCTCTCTGTTGGGTGCTGTTCGAAACTCCGCCGGATGTTGAAACCGGATGCACATAGAGCGCGTGTTTGCATGCCTTCAGGGGGCTTCACTTTTGTCACCTGCCGTGTCCAACTCAAACGCCACATTGTCTGCTCTCCATCTTTTCATGACCAGTGTGGGCGGAGGATATGAGGTTACTGCAGCGCGAGTCTGCTTTCATAAATTAACAAACGCCTAAATCGCCAGCGTAACTTCTTGCGAGACAATGGGTCTAGGCGCTGAGTTACTAGTTTATGTTTGTGGGGCTGCGATTTTATTCCAGTTTTAACCAACATACGTGGAGATCCAAATACTGCAACATACTACATAGAAAACCACCGTCCCCCCGAAATGTTGCGATAAGTCCTTAGGTTACATTAAATGGCAATGTTTTGTGACGAGTGGTATCTGGTTTTGCCTATCTTTGGGGTTTTTAAAAATCGCGTTTTACAGCGTCGAAAACTTCGTTAATGTAGGGAATGACCATCTAGTCTTCAGGTTGCTGCTGCTTTGGTTGTTGCTCGTCATATCCTCCCCCCTTTGAAAGGGGTATGAAGGTTTAGGCGTTCAGCACTTTTGTCTGCTATGGTGCTGCAATGTGTTACACTCTTCAGGATAGAATACGGACAGAGCTACATCTGTGTGATAGAGGTTGGTGACTGTGGCTGTGGCCCGTGAAAGAGCCTTTAATTAATTCATATATTCCTACATCAAAAATGAATAATTTTTCAAAGCCCTGGCGTAGAACCTTGAGAGATGTTCAAACCTAAAATACATTTTTCTCTCTTGGCGCAGCATTCAGCCATCAGTTGTCTCAAAACATCCCTCATCGCGTGTATTTGTACAAGTATTTACACAGGCGACTGGTAGGTTGCTCGTTTGAAAGTCAGCATTGTACCCAGCAGCCTCTGATGGCGCCTTATCTTCCACTACTAAGCCTTTTCGCAGCTTCACCAAAAGAATATTTTCTAGTGCAAGCCTGCAAAGGCTTGCTTGCACCACGGTCATTCTGACCATCTACAAAGGCCTTTATCTGGAACAGCAGCTTGGCTAGTTCCCGCGACAAATCGCCTCCGAATCGTGTACAATTGAGGACAAAGCTATCCACCTGTAATCTTTCTCCTCACGAACACTGTTTTTTCCTTGAATGATCAAGGTAGTACCCCAGGGTTGACCCAGTCAGGATGTGCCGCTGTTCTCCAAAAGCCCTGGATTATTCCATGATTTAGGGTCTATGTTCGTGAATTTGACTGCTCCAGGTGAAAGGAAGTTTGCACCTTCTGAATTGGCGCTAACAGATACTGTTATGCTAAATGGTAACTCAAAATTAATAATTTATTTTTTCTAAAGGCCGATTCATTAGTAACCGCGAATGTCTATATGTTTTGCTCCCAGTCAAAAGAGATGATTTTATGTTTTTTATTCTTCGTCTTCTTCAGCCGTGGCGGTTTGGAGGCCGTGAGACGAGAACTGGAGCTCGAGATGATGAGGATATCGGAACGCAATCTCGGACGAGATGATAGGTAGAGTTACCCTCGTGTTTGCATTTAACCACCGGCTTGGGCGCACAGAATCTCGTTATCCACAAATGCAGTAGATCGCCTATCTCGCGAAATGTCATCCGAAATTCTAAAATGCGCTTCAGATTACAATAATTTACTCAAGTAGGCTTTTACTACTAATTATCATGCAGCCTTAAGTTATTTCAATCATGACAGGATGCCGGCTTTTGAAGGCGCTACCTTCGGCCGCTTGCAAAAAGCATACTCCTCTGTAAAAATAACAGCTTATGTAGCCTGCATTTTCTCACTATTTTACAATGTTCTTATAAATTCAATTATATTTTATGGAGAAAATGGTCAAGACTATTCTTGTTTGGTAGCAAAGTACGTATTCGTCAAATTTATACACGAAAAAAGAATATTTTTCGGTTTCAAAAAACTTTCGAAATGGCCGAATAATTTAGAACCTCCTTATCGAAGGTTTGCTATCCATGCTGTATACATTCCGACTAAGGGTAATCAAACATTTCTATACGCTATGAGGAAGAGGCCATATAGCGCGCATACAATTATGCAATAGACATCGATCATCTTATATAATTTATTGGTACCATTGCCGGATGCGACGTATTATGATTGAATAACTTACGGTATTCAAAATCTCCCAATGCGCAAAACCCATGTTCTTAAAGTATAAAATTCAAAGCCATAATTTCTAACCAGATGAATTCAAGAAAGATTATTTTCGTGCATATTTTCTATAAAAAAATATTTGATTTAATTAGGCTATAAAAATCGATGATAAAAATGCATGGTACTTTAGTATTTTTTACGGAAATAGCTTTGGTTTTGGCTGCATGATAATCAATATTACAACGTACTTTAGAAATTTCTTCGAACCGGAAACCCATTTCCTGGATTTCGGTTGACACTGCTTGAGACAAAGAAATCTACTGTGTTAACACTGAAAAAAATAATCAAATAAGACAAATGAGCCTGAATTAGCTTTTTTCTGGCCTATAAGCCGTCATCACTCACCTACGGTTTTGGGCGCGTGGGGTTTAAACTCTGGATTCGTGCTTGTTGATTCAAATGCTCTACGATTGAACCATGCGTCCCTTCTTTTAAATTCTGAAAATTGATTGGTTTGTAACCTCGTTTTCCAAAACATAAGTTTCTGCATAGCTGGCTGATGCCGCAACATAAGATCGAAATAATCAGCACGGTCTCTCTTGTCTTTATCTGTACTCCATTCGGTATTTATTGCTGGTTGATAGTCACGTGCCTTTGTATGCTCAGGTTTGAGCCTCAAGACACAACGGAACGAACATGACCCCATAACCTGTTCGATTAACGCAATCCCAACACAATAGATTTATTTATAAGCAACATGCCCTTTCCGTCACTTTTTGGAGTCCAGGCAGTTGGATAACGATCAGGAATGAGTATAGAAAAATAGAAAAGAGACTGAAATAGATACTTCTGACTTATTAACTCTCATTAATCGATCATGCTCATCATTAAATTTAGATTGCTTTTACTATATTCGTCCTTCTTGTAATTACCTATACCCTTTCCTGCATCAACATTGATTACTTTGCTGCCATGACTTTGTCATTCTTCACCAGCATTGTTAGTGTTTGCCTGGTAGCATTGCACTGCATGCTCGGGGTGGTCCCAACCAACGTACATTTGATCCACGTCTGTTGACCCATCTATGGTAAATCAACCACATTAGACTGTGTCGAAGCCACACGGTGACGCCTAACTTCTCTTATCTGCGTACGTCTAATGCGGAGAGTTTGTGGATATTTTTGCTTTTCCCACAGTCCTGAACTTAGTCATTTTCTGATTGCAATTATATGTACCCCTTTGTCTGCCTTTCTATTTTCCTAACCGTTTATATGTCTTCGCGGTTTACACGTCATCTTCCAATTTCTTCCTCCTGATTATGTTTTCCTCACGTCTGGCGAATTGGGCCAGTTGATTGCTCAGTGCTTGTATGATTTCGTTATAGCCTCATCAGTCTGCCGGTAACCGGGGCAACAGGTTTCGGCCCTCCCCGTGTACGAGCATTCTCAACTCTTACAGCAAAGCATTGTAAGATTTAATTAGTGCTGATTGGCTAGCTGGCCGGCCAGCGTACCGGCTCCCTCACCAATACTGTTCATAATTACCGTCTCACCACGTCAACTGGGGTACGTCGTTACGTTGGCTGTTTGTGTTCGAAGAAGTTGTGCTTTCTTGCAAACTACGCGTAAGTCATGCATTTCTTCTGAAAGGATAATTTATTTTGGACAGATATAGAGAAGAATTCACTGTACATACGTGGGAATGTTGTTCAGAATATGCTTAGCTTGAGGGGAAGTTATACACTCGATTATGCTTGCAGCCTAACTATCATACTTTTATAGTTTTAACTAAACGATAACATATGACAGAACACTCATAATTAAACCTGCTGCGCATAGCTGTAATATTATCTTCTGTCACAAAAAGGTAGTTAGCCTTATTGCCAAGCAAGGATGTCCAGCAAATGAGCAGGAACGAATGCTGTGAAAGGAGAAAAATCCTATTTAGACCTTCTCTGATTCAGTGGCCGGCATCACCACTTTAAACTTCGGCATGCTCAAAATAAACTAAAATAAACTAAGCTGCCGTCCATTGGCAGTCGGCTAGACACGGTGGACACGGTCGGCTAGACACGGTGAAAAATCCTATTTAGACATTCTCTGATTCAGTGGCCGGCATCACCACTTTAACCTTCGGCATGCTCAAAATAAACTAAACGATCATACTGCCTTCCATTGGCAGTCGGCTAGACACGGTGGAGTTACAGATCGCTGAGCCTTGCTGTGCCTACAAGTTCGGAAGCGTTCAATACGAGTTATGTAGCATAATCGGCAGCAACAAGGATTCGCTTGGACGCCAGCATTCACACTGACTGAGGCTGGACGCTTTTATTCTGGAATATAGGGGGTTGCCGCATGAAACATAACCTATTTATGATTCTGAGTAGAAGAGATTACAGGGTTGGGCTCATAATGGTGATTGGTAAGGAGTGCGCTTTATCCCCCTAAACTCCGCCTGAGTAATAACCGCGTCTCTTCTTGTAATTCTAACTTAAACCTAAACAGTAGCCCTCGTCTTAAGCCTGACCCTACCCAAAACCTATATTTAATACTAATCCTAACCTTAAACCTAAACATGACCTTGCCCTTGAACCTGACCACAACCCTGCTCTGCCCACTTAGCCTAAGCCCTAATCTCCCAGGTATGTAGCGCAAAGTCACTTGTAATGCCGACGGTTCCTTTTCGCATGTCCTGTTCTATGGATCATCTAGGCAATTATTATTATGTATATGAAGGAAGAAAGTAGGCTCGTTGGAAAATCGAGTTTACTCGTGAATTTTCAAGCTGGTTACACCGACCCGTCGTCAGACGAAATAAGAAGTGAGAGTTCGGATAGTCACGCTAGAGGGTTGAGGGGCACAGAGATTACATCGACAGACTGACGCCGTGGGGGGTTGTGGGGCCATGAATCGTGCTACGATAGCTATCGTATATGAGGGGAGGGGTACTACAGTTCTGATGGTAAGTCACGTGACGGGAGGTTCAGAATCAGCTAGGTTATACTTGGCCAGGCACGGATAAGCACTTGTTGTTTTAAGGTGGGCGCAAGTCAGTGGACCGTGCACGCAGACCTTCGTAATTCGCATTCAAATGGCTGTCTACTTGCATTCGTTATCTGTGTTACGCAAAGACGGGTTGAAGTTGATAAGCCGTCACGAAATTTGTTGGTACCGATAAATCCTGCTGTATATGCCTGTTTTAAACGTCAAAAATGCTCGCCCTTTATTAGATTGGCAGGAAGCAACAATGCAGTTCCATCCCTGGCACATTTTTGCCCAGTCTCCAGCCTATTTAGGGCAACTTGAGACAATTTTTCTCGCCTCCTTGCTGCCAGTTGGTATTCTCGTATGCGTGTGGAGGCCGATTTTCCTGTCTTACCACAATACACCGCATTGCAAATTTCACATGAAATATTGAATACGAATTCTTTTTTGTCATGGTCTTCAAGCTGATTTCGTAGTATAGTCTTGGTTTGTGCGCCATTTGGATTTGATGCTTCCTCCGGTGTCTTTCAATGATTTCGGACGAGTTCTTGATGTACGAAAGTGTTCGTGGGTTTTTGGTTTGGTGCTTGATCGGAACAATCTAATTTCTTTGACTTTTTGCTTTTTAACTCCTGTCGTCGCACAGGATCATTTGGATAACCATTTCTAGAAAAACGTTTGAGTAAATAGATAAGTTTCGCTTTGGTATAGCTCTTTATTAGAACAGTGCGTTTTTGCTCGATCGAGTAGAGTGTTAACTCAACCCCCCTCTATGAGCGACAGGGTGCTGCTCCGGGAATTGCAGGATCACTTCCGTATATGCTTCCGCAAAAGCATGGCGATGAGGATTGGGTTCCACACCGGTCACATTGCCTCCGGCCGGCTCCTCTCTCTCTGCTGTCAGTTTTCCGTGGCTCGTCTGTCCCATTGGCCCTGCCCGAACTGACTCGAGCCCTGTGTGTATCGCCTGGTAGGCAGGATACAAGTCTATGACTCTGTGTGGCCGTCTAGTACCAACTTTAGAGCAGCAAACTGGCCATCTTATCATTGGCTCGGCCGATTACCTTTGCTTTCTCAAAGGCGAAATTGTGGTTCTTCTATTGTACGTGGCCATAGACCACAGACAGTTTATCTTTGCGATTGATTGCAAGCTGATGTTTATGCAATCTTGTGCCAAGGGATTTGCCCGTTTCACCCACATTTATCGCATCACATTTTTGGCATGGTATGCTATAGATTACTGCTGATTGTTCTGTCATTGGTAACCGGTTTTTGGGCCTCATGATGTGCTGTCTGATTTTTGATTCAGCCTTATGGGCCAAACGATCCCGGAAAGTTTCAGGATTCTTGTCGTTGCCTTTGATACGTTCTTCACATAAGGGATTGCAAGCCAGTATTTTTTTCTTGTCCTTTCGATTGCTTAAGGTTGTGCTTCCTAAGGCACTTGCATATGAAGGGCGTCGGATAACAGTTTTTTTAAATAGGGCATGCTAGTACTTAGGCTCCTCCTTCTTCCCACTTTCATCGCTGCAGTGTGTTTGAACGCGTTGGAAGAGGGTTCTGGCACGACTGCGTTTGTGACCAATGGGTTGGATGCTTCTGAAGTGGAAGATACGCATAGTGTTAGTTGCCTTCCGATAGAGCGTTGTCCTTATTTTCCCGTCGGCCAGATTCGTCACCTGTACTTCGGGGAATGGCAACTATTTGTTTGCCTCTTCCATATTAAATTTAATGTCGGGATCGGTGGAGTTTAAAAGTGCATTAAAAGCCTGCATTTCGCTCTTTTTGATGATGAAAACGTGTCGTCAACGTATCTGGTCCAGAATTTTGAGGGGGCATAGCCGAAGACCAGCCGTTCGAGCCTCTGCAAGACTGCTTCAGCAATCAGTCCGGACAGAGTTGAGCCCATTGATATCCCTTTTCGTTTGTTCGTAAACCCGGCCGTTGAAATTGAAGCAAGTTTTAGGACACAATTCCATGGGCTCAGTGATGTGCACTCGTTTGAGCTGTTGGTTGGTTATATCGTATTTTTCTCGAAGAAGACTGTCGATAGCCAAACAGGGCAGAATAGAGGTGAACAATGAAATCACGTCCACCTACGCCATCCCCTCTCCTGCCTCTACGAGGCGTAATGGCACTTCTGGTTTTTGCACCGTTGGTAAGTCGTAGAAGCGTGCCATCGCAGCATCAGTGGCCTTCACAACCAGCGTTTCCCTTCTTCTAAGGGCTCCTGTAATACTTAACTTTCTTATCAGCTAATAAATGGTATTGTCGAGTTTTTTTGAACTCACTGGCAGTCGATGATGCATAAAACTCATTGTCCATCAATAACTTTTCCAGCTTCGTACAGTACAAGGCCTTATCCATAGCGACAGTCGAGCGCCCCTTGCCTGCAGGCAGAGTGACAATATCCTTCATCTTCGTGTTCTCAGAAGTTCTCGGGCTTCTGATTCTGAACTCATCACCTGACGTTTGTGCTGGAGGAGCCAAGACGAACCTTATTGCCGCATGGTATTCTTGCACTTCTCATTGGCCTCGCATTTCTGAAGCACCGATTCGAATGATGCAAGGAAGTCTTCTGTTAGAGCATAACTTGTATTGAGCTTTGCATCATAGGAAAGAACTGCTATCTGTGACTCAGTGAGACGGTGTGAGAGCAAGTTATGAACCATGTTCCCGTCAGAGTTGGGCTGTTTTGGTGGACTTATTTTCTAAAATTTCCTCCAGCAGGTTGGCGTAGCGTTCCTTCCGGTGACGCTGAGCACTTTCAACGATGGCCGTTTCGAGAGCATGACAGCTCATTCACCGTTGAGGTTGACTGAAAAGCTACCAAGGGCTGTTCTTTTGTTCGGTGGCATCTGCAAATACGTGCGTGGCAAGCTTGTATCAGCACTCTGCTCATTCGCTTTTTGAAGCCTGTCATCGTCCGTTGGCATAGGTCAGTGTATATGTGCACACATATGGGTATCTTTCCATGCAAATAGGTGTCCTGCGTACAGTGTGTGCATGGCTACCTGAGATAATGGGTCTCGTCTCCTCACATTTAACTGCTTTTCGTGTAAACGGGTGGATATAGATTTCCTGGTTTGGCCACAATTAACTGCATTAATATTGGTGCACGGTATTTTGTATGCGACGTCCTAAGGGTGTACAAGCTAGGTGCGCAAAGTTTTTTAGGCTTGTGTGCCATTTTTATCTTGTATTTTTTTAGTTGTCGTTCGACGTGCTCACATACATTCTTAACGGAAGGGAGGGTTCACAAGCTTAATGGTTTTGTCACTCGCCCATCGCTAACGGGACTGACTCGTCCCGTTGTGCCTTGGAGCTCATTATCGAGCCCCGCCAGTAGCCACACTGTGGCTAGTAGTAGTAGAGACGGTTAAGCAATTCCGAAAAAGACAAGGGATACTGGAATGGTCATTTCTGGCTTATTAGCCGTCATCAGCCAACCATACTCAACCCCAGGTGTTGCGTCACAGGAGGCTCGAACTGACGACCTGTTGATCGGAACTCCAACGCTCTAATCAACTGCGCCACTAGCTGCCTAATGTTGGTTAAAATATTAGAACTGGTCATTCCAGTCTCCCTTGTCTTTGTCGGTAATATCATTCAGCCTCTATCACTAGCCGCCCTGTGGCTGCTAGCGGGCTCTAGAGTGAATTGCAAGGCACAACGAGACGAGGGAGTCCCGTAACAGATCTGTGAGTGCCTTTCTACCATAAATACATATGTATGGCAAATATGTTATAACATAACCTCGACAAAGTTTCGATCTGAATGCCCAGAAACGTGTTTTGCCAGTTTTTGATGCTGCATGATGCAGCAATGAGGAGTTCGGCTCCTCAGTGAGTCACCAGTGTTCTCTAAGTTGTGATATGTATGTATTGGCAGAGTGGCATTGCTGATAAAAACAAGGGTGACTGGAATGGTCATGTCTGGCTTATTAGCCATCGTCAGTCAGTCATATTTAGACGTCTGTGCTGCAACACCTAAGGCACTTGCCACCCGAAAATGCGCTCTTACTCATTATTTCTTTGAAATTAATACTGCGCAATCGCAGCTACTTTGAAGGTTGAATTTCAGGACAGTTTCGTTTGTCAAAACGCCCAGAAAATGATCCTTGGACGTTGAATGCTAGTCCGTTTATGGTGTTATTAGAGCCTGGCTCTACAGCCTCAGAAGAACTGATTTATCCCTTGAAAAAGACAAATCCTAGGTTGCCGTGAGAGATTCAAGCGTATCGATTACATTATGGTGAGTTTGCACTGATTTGGCTCTGAGAATGGATTCCGCTGTGTCCGTCGTACTTTTTCCTCTCCCGGGCAGCAGTCGACCGTCTAAATCTGTTTGTCAACATTGGCGCCGTAGTTCATGCCACATGAAAACTCAGCCCCATGTCAGTAGTTATGGACACGCACTATCCTTGGGCTGTATGAGTAGTGCCAGTCAGGCGTTCCTTTTGGTCCAGCGCATCTACAAATCAGGCGGTTGTGAGCGCCAACCGGTAGTTTGACCGTCGTATCCGATTAGTGGCGCCATTTAAAGCACTGCAACGTCGGCATGGGGACGATGACTTGTGCGTGAATTAGATTATAGTAAGAGTAGACTTTCGATGCATCTACCCCCCTTCCTCCTTCTCCCCCACCTGAGCCCGGTGTCATGACAGAGTCAAAAAGATCGGAGGCGGCAGAGACACAGGTGGCTAGCGCGGCCGGAGCCGTCACACCCCACTCGGATCCCACGGAGTAAGTGTGCCATGAAGGCTTCATTAAGAAGGAGCCATTGCAGACTGAATCTGAGTTCGCCAGTTGAAGACTCCACACAGACACACCATAGGCTGCTCGCGCAGTCCGAGCTATCTCGTCAGCTGGAAACCTTCCAAGCCACGGTTTTTAGTGTATCGGGATAGTTTTAAGCGTTTCAGATGGTTTATAATGACAAAAACGCGCTGAGCCGTCGACCTCACTCTCAATTCCCATTTGTAGGCCACAACCACCGTCTTATACTACATAATTACCAGGACAGCATATTTAAACGATTTCGGTTACCCGATGGGACAGAGTGGTTTGCCAGCGGGCAGAATTTTCACTCGCTCTATTACGGTCTAGCAAGTGGTTGCATCGGATGCACCGAGCTGTATCGTACCTGGTGATGCAAACCAACAGATCCTCTTCGTTTCACCCAACTCACGATCTGCAATCGCCTATGCATGTGTTTGAATTTTAGAATGATTTCTGACCATGGCCGGGAGGCGAGGTTCCCCTTCCTCGATGAAGCCGTTGTTCAATTTCTGTCTACGGTCCCTATCTCCGACAAGGTAATCGATGCCCACCCATTTATAATCTCTTTGTAAATAAGTTGCCTAGCCTGCGATTTCTTTTTAAAAGTACAGTTTTGACTACAGTCAGTGTGGCCGATAGGATTTAAAGTACACATAACCTGCGATGAGATTAAATTTGACGGTGTAAGTCGGATTCGAAGGACTGTTTTTTGACCCACTTGGGAAAACTTGGCGTTCTCGGTGGGATTCGAACCCACGCCAGCCAGGGGAAGGCTTTAGTGCGGCCAAAGTTCTAGGCGTGAGTTTAATCACACTTGGGTCAAGTTACCCGCCCAGCCTTCTGCAACGTATGGAATCCACCAATTCTGATACAGTGAGCTGACTGCCCAAGCAGGATTTCCTAAGCTTGTCTTTGTCGGTTCCAAATTAACATCATATGCTACAGGTCGCTTCCAGGGCTCCTTTCACCAAATCCATGCTTTCCCTCCCTCCATCCACCATTTCCACAAGGCTTTCCATATTCCTTTATTCCATTCCATGCATTCCATCCATTATTCTCTTCTAACCACCCTCCTCCATTCCACCTACTACTCCTTCTTCCTGTCCATTTCCTTCCCTTCACCTGCCTATATATATATATATATATATATATATATATATATATATATATATATATATATATATATATATATATATATATATATATATATATATATATATATATATATATATATATATATATATATATATATATATATATATATATATATATATATATATATATATATATATATATATATATATATATATATATATATATATATATATATATATATATATATATACCTATATATATATATATATATATATATATATATATATATATATACTATATATATATATATATATATATATATATATATATATATATATATATATATATATATATATCTTTCTATATATATATATATATATATATATATATATATATATATATATATATATATATATATATATATATATATATATATATATATATATATATATATATATATATATATATATATATATATATATATATATATATATGTATATATATATATATATATATATATATATATATATATATATATATATATATATGAGTACCTGCTATATAATATTAACAAATTACGAACTATTTGAATGTCTAGACACGTTCGCTGATATGCTGCTGCATGACGCAGCTGTGAGAGGACCAATTGATAAGTCGAACCTCTGCCAGCTCTGTCATGGTGCGATAGAATACCGATGATACGCATGTCTGGCCATTTAGCTTGTACCTAGGCTGACCAGTGTGATGTATTTTATAGCCCCATAATGTTAAGATCTTGGTCGGATGCCAGATGTGAGGACTTGTTAATGACTCTCTTTATCGTATGACCGAACCTTTATCCTCGTATTTTAACGGTATGTCTTCGAGGAGATCGGAGTTTTCAGCGCTCGAGCCCCAACTAACTGTCGTATGCTGGTGAAAAGGGCGTTGCAGGTTGAGTTTCTAGTAGATACCATGTCTACCGGGCCATATTGGGTACATCTTTTGGGCGCTGTCTATAAAGTATTGCTTGGTAGATTTGTTGGACTAACTTGGAGGTAAAATGGGTGAAAATGCCGCACATGGGGGTGTGAGGGCACACCTAGCTGCAGTATCACGCCGCAGTAGCTACCTGCGTCTGATCCCGTCTCCGGTATTCTTGATTCCGTCTTGAGAGCGGGTTTGGTTCTGTAAGGGAAGCGAAGGGGATGCGTGTGTATGGTAAATAAGCCAAAGTCAAATATAACTATAAATTAACTCGTGACCAAATCCCAGTTCCTTCTGCAACCCAGCTGTGGGGCACATGGTGAGCACAGTCGGGAGCTATAACTGATCGCTCCCCAGGACGAAAGCACGTTTATTCCTTCTGTGCGTGCATCTGGAGACGCAGAGCACTGTACTTCGTGGAGAAGACAGCTTTTCACTCGTCGGAACCGTTTCTTTATTCGTAGGAGCTTTGAGCGGGTACTTTTACCTCTGACTATCGACTCGTGTACGATTTCGCAAGCCCAGATGAATAAAGAAATTCAAAAGACAATTTGATGAGCATATGTTAGCTTTCGATAAATTTTTGCTAAGATGTACCTTAAACGTACAGTTCCTATTTGACAACAACCTGTACAGATAGTTGGATGGGATAGCTATGGGTTCACCGCTTGGCCCGCTCCTGATGAAAATAGTCATGGGCTAGCTGGAAGCTTACAGCTTCGTCGCCAGGTGCTGCAATTACCGTGGCCGAAAGCCACCAATTCAGCCACCTGCGTCTAATTACCTGTCCCGGTGACCAACATTCCTCTGACCATGATCAGAAAACGGACCGCAATTTTGTTTCTTTCCCCTCCCTCCCTCCCCCACCCTGACAGCCGTACAATTTGTTCTACTTACCCGCATATTTGACTAAGCTACAAAGTGATATAAATGTAAAGGCCTGACGAGAATTTATTAAAGGCTTACGTATGCTCGTCAAATTGTCTTTTGAATAAAGAATTGGGTCCAGATATCAAACAGCCTTCTTTTTCTCCGTCTTCTTCTTATCTATACGCCTGTAATGCCAACATTATTCTCAATAAATGAAGCACTGTCGAGTCTAGAAAATCTTTTGATAAGGATTTCGATTTGTCTGGAGCCTTAAAACGAACATCCCAGTTTTGGCCAACGGACATGCAGATTAAGAACTATTTCTTTCGAGCCGACTTGCGTGAATGCTGTTTTTTTAAGACGCATTTAACGGACATGGCCGCAGTAGGGCGCTGGTGACATTCTCCGCATATCCGTGCTGCCCGTCCCTGTTTAACCTGTCTGCGCCCACATGAAAAATGGATTTCCTCCACTTTCTGCCATAATTACAGCAGACGAAAAGTTACAACTGTCAGATGATTTGTCCTCACGATATCATATTGCTGGCCACTTCGCTGCACCTTACTGGATTTATAGCACTGGACCTTCCAAAGCAATTATCAGTCGACATCTTTTAGCCAAATTAAATGTTAATGCTTTTTTCCCTTGTATCTAGATTTGTCACCCAGCCGTCTACCGCCTAAGGTTCATTTTAGAAGAAGTCTGAAGCAGACCAACACATAAGGTAATCGACCAGGTTTATTTCGTCGAGGGATGAGCTAGATAGTGAATGCGATATATCATCTGCGTGCAAGTTGAATCACCCCACTGTCTCCTATTCTCATTTTAATACTACCTCTTATTAAGCATCCTCTTCATTGTCATCCTCCTTCTGCCCTAAACGTCAGTTTCGTATTTTGCTTTTCTATCCTCCACCCCATTCTCGCATTCTTTCTCTTCCTTATTTCTGAGATCATTTTGACCAAAATTGAGTCAATGTAGTTTGCAAGATGTCGATCACCTTCCTCAAAGTTGGTTTCACATGGTGTGGATGACCCTGTCTTGATCGTGGACTGAAGCGCCTTCGAGCACGTAGGTCGTCGCGCAGCGATTAGCAATTGACATTCTACAAATCTCGTCAGCAGAACAGCCCTTTCTGACTAGTTGTCATCGTCAGCCACGAAAGGGGTTTTTCCAAGTTGTCTCTTCTCTTGTCGTTTCTTTTGAAGGCTAACTTCAGTCTGCCACGAGGTCAGGGTGAAAAACGTCTGCTTCGTCTTGCTGCTCTTCGACTGGGTCTTTCCGGCGCCGCAGCTTTGCCCAAAAGAGCAATGCAATTTGGAACGCGAATTTCCAAAACAGAACACACCCACACCCTCCATGGTGCTGACAGGACCTTCTTCGTGGATGACCTGGATTGAACCAATAATCTTGCGTGTAAATATGCATACATTGGCATTTGTCGAACAAAAAATTTATTAAAACAATTACCTGTTTGCAGTCGCTCTCTCTCGCTCCCAGTCCCTTCTTTTCTTTGATCGATTGGACAGAAAACGTAGAAGTGGTCTGATTACTTTATTCGACTACCCCTTTACATGACTGTGCTGTGATGCAGTAGGTGTCGTTCGGAGGATTAGTTCGAAGTCTGTCAGCGCGCGGACTCTTATTTTTAGCCTTTTGATGAGCAGACTGTGCGAGGCGTAAGCGACTGTGAAGCCGATTAAGCGGAATCTTTCATCAGGTCAGATTTGACACGCATTTAAACTTACAAAGTTTTGGTAAAATTCCTGCCTTAGAACGCTTTAAAATGACAGAGTAATTCAGTTTTCCGTTCCACGGGTCGGACTTTAAGGATGCCCTATGTGACCGCCGTGGCAACTCTCATGACTGAGATGTCCGAGGTGTTGGAATCTATTTCGCAGGCGCTGACAAGCCAGTATGTGTGATGCGCGCGCAGGCGAAAATTTGTCCCATACGCGTCACCAGTCTAGTTAACTGTTTATCCACGATAAGTGAGACAGATGCATCGCAAGCCCGTCCTACCACAAACCAACTTTCCCTTCCTACGCCAATGCCGGTGAACCAGGTGGGTTTCGGTATGTGGATGATAACTTCGTCATCATCGCGCGGGACCAGGTGTTCACATGCAAAGAACGTCTCAATAAAATCTTGAAGAAAGTACAGTTTACGATGGAGGAGGAAGAAAACAACCAGCTGGCTTTCCTTGATGTCATCATCTGCTGCAATGATTGTGGGGCCTTACATACCCAAATGTTCAGGAAAGCGAATATTACGACACAAGTACTGAACATCAATGGCAACCACCCATTCAGCCATAAACGCAGTTAAGTAAGGGTATATATGGGCGTGTTGAGAAGAATTGCAGTGAAAAGGAAGACAAGGTTGCTGACTTGCAATATCTTTGACGGGTGTTCAGAGGGAATACCTACCTGCGCAACTCAGTCAACCGATGTAAGCGACAAAATTGCAGTGACCCTGAACTTTGACAAATGATTCCATACCACAAAAAAGATTCTGAGGCCTCAGCCGCCTTTTCGCACCACTTGGAGTTATAGTTGCCCACAGACCGGAGGCGACATAGTTGCTGGACTGCGCATGCGCTAAGGGACCGGTATGTGTAAAGCACTGACAGGCGTAAGTAATGGCCATACACGTCGCCAGTCGTTTTTACTGTTTATCTACGGTCAGTGAGTTAGGAGAGATTAAAAACGATGCATCGGAAGCCCATCTTACCACAAACCAGCTAACCTTTCCAACGTCAATGCAGGTGACCCAGCCATTTTCACGCCTATTTCCAAACCTGGTGATGCGATTTCAGCAGATAGGTACCCGCTTGCTCGTCATCAAGCCATTAACGCATCAGAGGACAATCACTCTTGATGCATAGCGACTGCATCCTATAAATACAGCAGCTCTCTGTGTACCAATTACCCTTATCCGACACTGTATCTGAAGATGGGTTCGTGCTGGAATCCGAAACGTCAAGCGAATAAAGCTCAGGTCCCAGCGATCGCATCTTCTTCTTGCGCATCTACGCTATGAAAACGGGAGCGTGTTTCATATCGTCATATGGAAGTTTTTTTAAACATCTTTTCTCGCCTCCTTTGGGGGAAAGTTGGTATTGACCATAGGAAGGTTCCGAATTGAATAGTGTTTTAGTGTCCGACGATGCCTCTACAATGTTCAGTTTGAATAAAATCGCGAGCATTTTAACCAGCCTTACTTTAATTAAGAGTTAATGTTTTTTGATTGCACAATTTTTTTCAAAAAAATGATACGCGGAGAGGTGAGATTAATAGATCAAAGTGGACAAGCAATCTGCCAAGTTCGTCCAGTCCACCTGTTTTTTAGAAGGCAATCAGATCCAGCATACAGCCATACTCCCAAACAGGTGCTACTCGTAAGACTCGGCAATCATTGTTCCCGGCTAAGCAGCCTCTGTATCTCTCACTTTCAATATTAGCCACCACTAAGACTGTAATACTGGAGAATTAGCCGGAAATAAGTTCCTGGCCGGCAGTCAAGCAGTTGACAAGTTTTAACTTAGGAGGAAAGTTATGGATTAATGTCTGAGGGAAGTAAAGGCCCGAATTTCAAAACTCGAGTATTTACCAGAAAGCACGCGAGGAATGCGCCGAGGTTCCAAAGCCCTCGCAGTTGTGTCAACCAGCAAACAACGCGTCCTGAATTTTGTATGCCAATTGTGGTTCCAGTACAGTGTACCTTTCAACCTCCACATATACTTTATCCCGGCTACCAACCTGTTTGGTAAATTCTACGCACATATCATGTGGGCATTACTGCTTGTAGAAGAAAAACTATGAATTTTCACTGTTAACCGATGAAAGGTTTGACTGTTTCTCTTTTCACACAAGTTGCCCTTTTAATTTAACTTATTTTCATTCGAAAACCCTTATCAGTGGACAAACTTGCAAAAATATGCGACTTGGCGTAGATACTGAGTAACCAACCCAGGTATACAACTATGTAACTATCTATCATACTGACAGCACTGTCACTAACTTAATGCTCAGACACGTGTGATTCCCTAATCCTGTGCCACTGTATGCCTCAATTGCCGTTGGTGCGGCTCATCTGGCGATACCTCAGCATTCGCCATGGGAGTTCTGGTATCTCAACGGCAGCTTTCTCCCAGCCGTGTTTGTCTCGGAAGATTTAGTCAAAGTTGGCGCATTAATTTCCTCAGAAATGAAAGTGGGCAGAATAGAAACTGGAGTTCCTATACCAGAAAGCACACAGGGAATGCTGGGGGACCCCCGGATACGCCGACCCCCACGCGAATACGTCATACAGCAACAGAATATCAGTGAATCACGTGTTGGAGCATTTCACGGTAGCGATTTCTTGTATGGCCTTCTAAACAGGAAATAGAACTAGAAACCGCACACAATACACGTCGCTCTGCGCCAAATTCGAGGCAAATAGGTGTAAGTTTAGGGTTAGGGCTGAGGCCAGAGTTAGGGTCTGGTTTCAGGATCAGCTACCGTTAATGTTTGAGTTCATGTTTACTGTAGGGTTTAAAAGGCTAGGCTAAGGTTAAGATTAAGATAACATTTTAGTTTTACGTTAGGATGAGTGTTTGAGGTAAGACGTGGACATGTTTATCATTCTTGAAAGTTAACTCAAGGCTACCTCTTTTAAGTGGGCGGGAAGGATCCTATTCCCACGTCCAGTTTTGGCAGCCATACAGGACACCCTTACCCTTTTAGTTAGCACCAGTGCAGCCAGTTAGCACCAGTGCAGCCAGCATATCCCATATCCGAAGTAAATATTTTCCTCACTGTTGCTGTCAACTTGAAGTCACTTGACTATACATCTTTTGCTTAAATTTGGTTAAAAGAAAACAGAAAAGGTGGTGAGTACGTGTGTCTTTTTGTTGATTTAGGTTGGCGAATTTTAGGTAGACGATGCGACATTCTTTGAACAGCCGCAAACAGCCAAATTTACCTTATTACCAGTTAGTTAGATTCACCACCAACCCTGCTTTGTCCGGGTGTATTTTCGAATTTCTGCATTGATTGCCTGATTACCTGACTGATCTCCGAATCGGGCAGGTATTTGGAATATGGCCACGCATAGCGGCATGGCAGAAAGAGATATTTGGGGCTAGAGACTCTGTAAAATGCAGACGAGGTCCTTCAGAAATATAAAACCCTCTTTTAGTGCACACGACAGTTCGACCGTCGCGTCCTACAGCGTTCACCGTGTGCGCACTGGGCTGTGCGTAGGACGGTGACTTACGCAGGAATTAGTTTCTAATAAAACAGACATGTGTAGCATCTATCGTACTCTCTCGATCATCGGGCTGTTCGATTATTCGTGATAGTCAAGACAACTTCTTCTTCTTCAGTTGTCAACGCTATTTGATACTCTTTATTTAAACGTTAATTCTGTTTTTTTGATGTCTCCTTCTTAAGGTACCGTAACTATTTTCATAATGTTAATTGCTAATCCATGTCTGCTACCTATTACGTCTGCTTTCAGCTGCAATAATTTAAAACAACAGAAAGTTATTATGATTTATAAGCCTAGAAAGTGCTTCTCGAAATGAGAATAAGTGTTATAAGTCTAGCTTCCACGACATCAGGTACGTGCGAATGTTATAACGATGTTTGCATGCCAGGCGCGATTGTCGGCGCGTAATGGCTATCGAAGTGCATATTCGCGCAATTATACCCTGATAAGTCATGTGAAATATTACCAACACTTATTCTCATTTCAGCTACTCGAAACATAAATCATAATAACATTGACGCAAATTATTACCTTCAACTGGTATAACAAATATGAAAAGACCAGAAGAAGACATCAAACACAATTAACGTTTAAATAAAGTATCAAACAGCGTTGACAACTGAAAGAAACGATGTGACTATCGCAATCGAACGGCGCCAATGATCAGCGATATAGATGAACTGTCAAACTGATTCTGCGTGGCGTCTACGCGGCTGCCAACCAGAACATATTCAGCACCATCGTGATAAGAAGATATATTTCTGAAAGGACCTCATGGAAGTCTTAAGCAAATATCTTTCTGCCATGCCATATGCGTGACCATGTCAAATACCTGCCCGATTCATAAATCGTATCAACATCAATAAAGTCAATACCCGAACATGGCAACTTATTATTCAAACAGGGCACCCGTATTCAAATTTCACGTAAACCTAAATCGGCTGGGCGCATATCGCCTTTCACCACCTTTGTTTCTTTAACAGAACCCCAAGCAAATCGACTTCAAGTTGACGGCAACACTTCGTATGAGATACACAGCTGTACCAACTGCACTAATTAACTGGCTGCGCTGGTGCTAACCAAAGGGTGAAGTATCGGCTGTAACATGGACGATGAATAGTCGGTGGACCAACTTTCAGAATGATAAATGTCACGTCTTACCTCAACACTCATCCCTAACGTAAGGCTAAAATCGTTACGTATCTTTAACTGCCTTAAACTACGTAAACATGAACTCAAGTAACGTGGCTGATCTGAAACCAGCCCTAAACTGAACCTAAACTACGCTATTTACTGCCTCGGTGGCGACGACGTGTATTGTGCGGTTCTGGTTCTATTTCCTGTTTAGAAAACCGCTGAAAATCGCCGTAATCTTTCAACGTGATTCACTGATATTCTGTTGTATGTTGCTGTTCGCGAAGAGTGTATATCGATCCCAGCGTCTACTACCGTATAGAGGCTTTCCAGTTTCTGCGCGAAGCATGACTATATTCCGGTGAACTTGCCGTTGAATGCCAGGCTCGAATATCGCGATGACCGCCAACCCGGCGCGAAGTTGGTATCCTGAAGCGTGGCAGTGTTTCCGGTGCTGGTATGATAGACTGAACCCACGCTGGTTAACATGCCTGGGTTGTTGCTGATGTAAAATTTTCAATGAAAACAAGTTAAGTAAAGAACGGCAATGAAAAACAGTCAAATTCGTCGGATGGCGTGGTTTTCTGGCGTATGATATGTGCGTGGTAAAAACGGGTTGGTAACCGGATGTGGAGATTGGCACGCTATGCTGGAAACTACAGTCGGCATACCGTTTGGTTGATGCCGGCTGGGGCTGTCATTCATACTTTCGGTAAATACTCGAGTTTTTTAGAACCTTCTCGAACAATCATAATATTGCGTGGGCTATTTCCGGCTGGTCTCCAGTATTGATCGTAGTGTTAATATTGAAGATACGAGGCACAACAGCCGAAGAACGTGATTGCCGAGATAACGACGGCACCTGAATTTGGGTATGGCTGTATGCTGAATCACGCTTACAAACGGGTGAACTGTTTGAGCAACGTACTGATCCCCACTTGTCTGTTAATCTCGCCTCCGCGTGTCATTTTTTTGAAACGATAATCAACAACGGTGAAAACCGGGCTGGTTAAAATATTTCGCGTTCAGGCTGGTACGATGAGGCATCGATCGATATAAAACGCTATTCAATTGGAACCTTCTATGGTCGGCAACTTTCAGGCGAAAGATGTTTAAAACTTCCCGTATATGGCTTTTGCCTTCCGGTTAACGTGGTACGCAGAAGATAGATGGACGTTTCGGCATAACCATCTTCGAATACGTCGGATAAAGTACGAAGCTGCTGTTGATTGACCATGCATCGGTGATTGTCATCTGATGCGATGTTTTCGGCAACGGTATCTTGCTGGTGCGTCACCGAATTTCGAAAATGGAGCGTGAAGATGACTGGTCACTGTTCTGTGGAACATCTCTCTATTTCGCGCTTCGGTAAACAATTAAAACGACTGGCGACATTAATAATGACCGTACTACGCTGTCGGTAACACCACATACCGATCCCCGCTGGCATTATCGATCGTAATATATCTCCGTTAACGTCGAACGCTATAACGGGAATGTGCAATTTCAGATCTTTTGTGTTAATGAATCGTTTGTCGAAGTTCGGTCACTGTTTGTCATCATCGGTGACTGATTGCTATCAGTCAATTCCTGGTTCCGTCGTACTGATAAACGGACATGTAGACTAATGTTTTGACAGGCGACATCGAAAACGATTGTTTTTATTCATCGTAAACTTCTTCTTTCTTAAAGATTTTGTGGACGTTCTTTGCGTGTGTTTTACTACCTGATTCCCGCGCGACGATGACGAGATTATTACATACCGAAAATGCTGGCGCAATGAAAGGAAAGTTACGGTGACGGGACGGTTTGCTATGCGTATCTATATAGCGTATTGGATAACCGTTGGCTTGAACTGGTGTTTATGGACAATTTACCTGGCGCATCATCGCACATGCTGACGTCATCGCTGAAATAGATTCAACAACTCATTCGGTCATGAGGATTGCCACGTCACATGAAGCGTCATGAAAGTGGAACGAAAACTGATTACTCTGTCGTTTTCAGGCGAATTTTACCTAGGCTTTTATTGAGTTTGCGTGATCGATGAAGTTCGTAATCGGCGCGATCGGCGCTGATGCTGTCGAACTGAAAGGTCATCATCGACGAACTTCGACAATCCGGTTTGATACCGTACAGCCTCCTGATAATGTCGAAGGGAACGGTCGAATATCGTCAGTGATCGAAACGGACTGGAAGGCGTTATAAACGGTAATTGTTTAAATAAGTTTTTCCTGGAACAATGATGGCAATATGCGTATTTGCGCGCGCGTTGATTTCGCTTTCCGTAAATCCCGCGAAAGATCTGTCGACACGTGGTGATTGTTTTGGAAATTCGTACGCTCTTTGAACGGCGACGGGTGATCGAAGTGGCTGGGTGGCTGTCGCCTGACCCTCGTGTTGAACTGGTCGCTGAAAACGTTGAAGAAAGTTTGTCAAACACTGATATTGTTTTATTCTTTCGTGGTTTGTCAGATATCGATTATCGTTCCGTTAACAAATCTTCGTCCGCGATCGTGGGGATAAACACAAACCGACAACTTTGAGGGAAGATGATCGACATCCGATTGATCGGTTTGGTCGGAAAGAAGCGGGACGGAAGGATGAAGAAACGGGCTGAACTGATGGAAGGATGTTGATGAAGAGAACAATGGTGACGATGAAATGAGAACAATTGAACGATTCGGCGCGCAGTCTGTCGCGTTCGCTATCTGGCTGCATCCTAAAACCTGTTACCTTAATGAACGGTCTGCTCTTCAAAATGTTAACAGTTGTCTAGATACGGGGAAAAAAGCATTAACGCTGAATTTGGCTTCGTCGACTATTATTGCTGAAGATCCGGTCTTCAAATCGATGGGCGAAGATATCGTGGACAAGTCATCTGGAACAACTGGTCTTAACTTCGGTGGCGGTGTGGAAATCGCGCAAATGAAACCCGAGGACGAACGTACGAATGGTGATACCAGCAAATGGATATTCAAAAAACGGCGTTCTGGTCGTATTGTCTGCGTGATCGTTGCAGACTGGATGTTCGTTAATGAACTGAAATCAATCACTATCCAGATTTTCTGGGCTGTTGCTGGTCAACTTTCGGTGTTGACCAATGTTGGCATTACGACGTATGAATAAAGAAGGCTGTTGATATCTGGACCAATTCTTTTATTCAGACAATTTGACGGCCTCAGCCTTTGGCGATTGCTCGAACACACTGTTATATCGCTTTTAATAACTGGTCAAATATGCGGTAGTAGAACAGAATTAACGCGGCTGTCGAGTGAAGGGGGAAAAACACTGAGTACGCGGTCGTTTTCTGATCGTCATCGAAGGGCGACACCGGGACGAAGCGCAATTCGTGCGGATAACCAAATTGATGACGCTGTAATATTTCGTGAGGAGTAGACCATAACTTCAATCTGCACGGTGATGTAAAAACCGAACTTTCGCTGTTAAGTACATCTTCCGAAATTTATCAGGCTGTCTTTCAATTTCTTTTGTTCGTCTGGGCTTCATAATCATGCCAGTCGTCGCCTCAAAACTCTACGAATGCGGTGGCTGAAGGTAATGATATTCTCCACGGCTACGGTAACTTCTGCGTCCGGATGCGCACAGTAACGACCAACTTTCTGAGGCTCGATACCTTCCCGACTTGTATATATTGCCCAGCTGAAACTGAAGTTGTGATGCCATTAATTTATAGTTGCTGTTGACTTTAACGACCGCACGCATCCCCTTCGCTTTCACGAACAAGCCTCGAACGAATCATACCGGAGACGAGTCGGGCGCGAATGCGGCGTATTCACTACGGCTTGAACGACGCCTCGCCCCCGTAATAAACATTGCGAGATTGGTACAAAATCTGCCAACAGCTATGAACGGCGCCCGAGAATATTTTAATGACTTCGACGAAACATGTGGTATCTTACTGAAACTTCGACCTGCAACGCCCTTTTCACCGACGCTTCCCACGGCAGTTGATGGTTAACGAGGACGGAGAAGCTCGGCAAAGCTCGATCTCCTCGGCTATTCTCAAAATTCGTCTGAAGTCATTAACGGGGTACATCATCGACCAGATAACGTAACGTTATGGACATAAGCCGCGCTGTTCAGGTGGCTAAATGGCCGAACATGCATCATCGATATTCTATCGCCATGATGAGCGGCGGGTTAAACATCAGTGGTCACCTGCAGCGTCATGCGGCAAACATATCGCAGGCGTCGGACTAAACAATTTCGACCAATATTCCTTCATGGCGGTAACTCGCCCTTCCTTTCCAGCCATATGTATGTGACCCGACCGTGAACGAAACCAGGCTGCATTTCGCGGCGATAAATAAACCGGCATACAGCAGGCGCTTCAGCGCTTAATCGAACTCGCGGGCGGCGATGAGCGAAGTCAACGCTCTGCTGCTCCATATTGCCGGACTCGTAATCCGACGTAAACAATGAAACTCACCGTCGATTTGCAGGACTTTCACTTTCAAATTCGTAACAATAACAAACCGCCAGCGTAAGAATAACGGAAGCAGGCATGGGCCGACGAGACGAGAGGCTGGAATGGCCATTTCTGCCTAAACAAAGCAATGCCAAACCAGCACCGGCGAAAACGCCGAATAGCGCTGAAACGGCTTTACCCACGCGCCGCAGCTATAACTGCCGATTTCGATGGAGAGGAATGGCAATGATAATGAAGGCGTCACCGATCATTACGGACTTTCGCTCGAAATATTGTGCTTAACGGGCAACCGCCAGCAAACAGGCGCGCTAATTATGAGCGGGAATATATGGCTGTAACAACCATAATAATAGCCATATGGCGAACGTATTTTCATAGAACTCTGAAGACCGTTGTGTACTATTACCGGAAGCAACGCTTCGGCGACATGTAACGCTGTGTTGAAGTCCATTTTGGAGGAACAAGATGGCATTTCATCCAGCGAATCATCGACCGGCCCCGAAATTGGCTGAAGTTGAACGTTAAGGTCAGGCTCTTCTTCGTGAGCCCCGAAATATAGGTTGCAATCGCGCTGATGATGGTGTTGCTCACCGATCGCTTGAAACGGCGGGTTCGTTATGGCGACCGATGCATCGCTTCAGCAACAATATGATGTTTGTTGGAGACAAACAGGCTGGCATGGGAAATCATAGCGGGCGGTCATTCATATCGAAGCCCGGTCAGTTCAACTGCGTTGCGCTGGGCAGTAACTGACCCGAAATAATGATTGAAGCTCGCGCCTGAAATAAACTTCTGACTGGCGATGAGTTCGAATCACCGGCTGCTGGCTCCCGAAGGTGAATCATATTCGAATCCGTTTACGCGTTGATATCGCGGGTTCATGTGTGCTTTATCTGTCATTGTTTCAACCGGTGGCTTTAAAGAATAAAACTGAAACGACTTATTGCGAGATTGATGAATTGGGCATCGTACCTTTGTCGGAAGATGGCAAATGGCTGAAAGTGAACAGCGACAAATCAGAAGGAAAGTCGCGCTCATGATCGAAATGTTCTAAAATTCGAAACGTCGCATGGGCGGAAATGGGCTGGCGGTTTTCTCGCCGGAACGATACGGCGCATCGATACTGACTCGAACGCTGACGGCGATACCGCTGACACTTCTGTCAATCTTGGTTCCGCTCAGTATAGGTTATTCGAAGATTTGAGTATTTGACTTCGGCGTTTTTGTCGTCCTCGTACGTCTGAAACGCTTAAACTGTCGATACTTACCCAAACCGCAAACCCTGGTTCGCTGACGGTGTCAGATTGCGGCGGCTATGGTGATGATAACGATATTGAGTCTTCAACAACTTCGCTATGAAGCATGTACTGCCGTGGATCCGGTCAATCCCGACGCGTAATCACCCATTCTCTGCCGCCTCGATCTTTGACTCTGACTCTGCGGAAGAAGGAATAATCGAAAGTCTATAACACTATAATCTAATTCACGCGCAGATAAATGTCGTCAACAAATATAATGCTGATCGACGGTCAACTTTACCGGTTGGCGTTCGCAACTACGCCTGATTTTATCAGATGCGCTGAACAAAGGAACGCCTGTTTAACAGCAGTGCGTATCCATACGGAACTGTTCGTAATGACGCCGAACAGGCAGTTTGAACGGTCGGCTTTAACGATGCGACAGTTCAATAATCCGTGCTCGAGCGGAAATCGCTTCACCATGTAATCGATGCGCTAGTCACGTGAACTGATAATAACGGACCTTCAACGTCAGAGATGTTTTCTGGGCGTTTGACAATAGCGTCTGAAATTCGGCCTTCAATGTCTGGAACCGCGTCGTTTGAAAATAATGATGAAATACTGTTGGTAAATATGACGATGACGAACACGATACCATTCGATTCGCCTTTGTTTCGTCGGCAATGCCGCTCTGCTCAGCGTTTCACTGAGAGCCGAACCGTTAACGCATCATCACATCAACTGACGAAACGGGCTGCTGAACTCAATCATTTCATCGGTTATGTTATATTTGGAACGCATATATATTTATGTTATCGAGCATCACCGATCTGTTACGAAACCCTGAATAATTGATATATGCGAACCGCTCTACAAACCGCTTGTAACTACGAACAGAGGCGGTCGATGTTACCGACGAACGAAAATGACGGTTCCGCAATGACGATGAGCGTTAGGCGTTGATCGGCTGAGTCGTCGATTCGGTACGACGCGACACTGACGATGGCGACTGGCAAAATGACCGTTCGGCGGTCGGTAAAACCATTATCCTTTCCGTGAAGGCGGCGTAATCGAGCAACAAAAATGCGAAGATAATGGCACGCAAACTTCAAAAACTTTGCGCACCGCCAGAACGTCGCATGCAAATAACAGGCCAATATTAACAAGTTAGTAATATTGTTTCGAAATCTATATCACCGTTTACGCGGCGCAGTTAAATATTGAACAGACCCGTCTCGAATGACCGTGCGCACGCCGCGCCAGAAGACGTTCTTCGCGTGGTGATTCGATGTTTTCAGTCTTGATATTCTCGATCATCGATAGTCGAATGCCATAACCATCGTTAATACCGAATTGCTACTGTGCTGGTGCTGAGAAAATGGTCACCAAACTCGACGGAGGTATCAGTTCGCTTTACAACTTTCTCGCCGTCGCCGCTGGTCAAGATGGCGATTCTTCACAGCAATTAACGAAGCTCAATGCGAAGTGTGCTCTGCAACGAAGACTTTCATCGTCGTGCTTCGAAAATGCGGTAATGAAGTGCAAAAATACCGTACTCATTGTCAAAGGTTAATAATACTCGGCGCAAACGAATTGATGATTCGAACTGGTACGAAGATATTATCGCTCTGCTGCCGGCAGGCTTTGCTCGTTTTGCTTGATATTCAAGCAATACCATTTGACCAGCTGATAGTTAAATGCAGGAATTCATGAAACGTATTGAGCCTGTTTTCGATATTTTAACTACGACTTACCAGTGTAAACCAGAGTGCCATTTATATTGAAACGGAAGAGGACAGGTGGTGTTTGTTCGCTATTCTGCCTGTTTATTGTCGACGGTCTTCAACTAGAAAATACGATATGGCTGTAACGGCTCAAACGGTTATCGCTGTTATGGTTGACGATCCTAAACTTTCTTCGGCGGCCGGTTACGAAGTTGTCAATGGACTCAGCTCTGTCGAACTGTTCTGAAACGGTGGAAGGCTCGAACGACGATCTAAACGTACTTTCAAATTCTGGACCGTGACGTGCCGTTTTCGTCGTCAAAGAGCGGCTCGAGGCTATGCGCTTTTAAACTCCATACGTCAGCGTTAAATTTATTGGAGAACTGGCGTTGCCGTTCCGGCCGTGAACGTCTGGCCGTTGAAAATAAGGACGACATCGGAAGACGATAACGCTATGCTTTATCTTCCTTCATCGGCAACCATTGGTCTGAAACGCTGATTTCCGGCGTTCAAACTTCGATGAGTCGGGAAAAGGAACTGAAATGCCCTATTTCAAAGGAAGCTGTTGTCCGACGCCCTTCATGCGGTCGCGCTGCTGGCTCGAAAGGTTGAAGCTGACTGCAATCGCCCGTATTGAAGAACGTCAGCAACGACAATCTGAAACTTTCACGGATCGTTACATGAGCAATCAAAATCCCGGGTGTGGCGTAATTCAATGTTGAACAATCGGCGTATCTATGGCATGCCATGCTTAAGCTGGTACGTCAAATGATTGGCGCGGGTAATCTGGCCACTGAATTGCATAACAGCCGGCTTTGCAATCGATAAAGACCAAACTGTCTTGATGATCTGTCACATGCAACAGAAGAACCACGGTACTTGCTGAAAACGAAGATGTCGTATCGAAAAAGACTTGAAGATTCGCTGCTTTCTAAAGACGGTACTGGCGTTTGGCCGCACGGGAGATATGAACTGGCTCTCCTGCCTACCGAGCGACACACACGGGCTAAATTAAGTTCGGCTGAAACAATGGTTGAACGGCTCGCGACAGCGAAGAAGGGCGGGCGTGTGACCACGATACAGAACCAATCTCATCTCTTTGCGGAAGCTGCGAAGTGATCTGCAATTCCGGGCAACCTGTCACTGAGTTTTGCTGCTTCGTCGGCACTGTTCTAATAAAAATATGCCAAGCAAACTTATCTGTTGCTCAAGCGTTTTCTAGAAAATGGTTATCTAATGATCTGGCGACGACGGAGACAAAGAAGTCGAAATTAATTGTTCCGATCGACACCGAGCAAACCACGAGCTAAATCAGAACTTTCGTCATCAACTGGAAGCATCAGGTGGCTGATAGCGCTACTACGAATCGGCTTGAACCATGTTAGTAAACGTCAGCTTATTTCGTATTGAGGCCTGTGCGGTGTATTGAACATCGACACTCACTGCGGCAACTTTGGCGCGTGAAGGAAGGCGGCGGTATAACGAATAGGCCGGAGAACTGAACGAAATATTGATGAACACCATTGTTGCTTTCTAATCTAATGAGGCGAGCATTTTGACGTTTAAAACAGGCTGTCGTGCCCGGCAAAATTTCGTGAGCGGCATCGGCTTCGGCCGTCTTTGCTGGCAAAACAACGATCTCGCGCCGGCGATGCGCGATCCCGCGACGCGCCCGCCTAAACAGCTGGGGAGCGTATCGATAGCGCGGCCGTAACTGGCTGATTTTGAACTTATCGTACATCGTTGCCGTGCGACCTTTAATCGTGGCGCATTCATCGGCCCCACAGCGGCGTCGATCACTGTCGTCAGCGTCTCTTCTCGGCTCTCTGGCTCGCCTAACCTGATGCGACGGTCATTAATGACCGGCAATGCGGTAAATCGATTCTTTCGCTTCATATACGTAACAATAATTGCGTGAATCGATCCGCATGTTTGGTGGCAGCCGTCGGCGTGACTTTTATCATACCTGGTGGTGGCGTGACGATCTTCAGCAGATCATCGTTTGGGTTTGGACCCGGATCGTCGGTAAATAGGGGACGGTGGTCGACGAACTAGGTGATTGCGTTATACTCGAGTGGGGATGGCATACCGATCACCGTGTAATCTTCTCAGGGTATGTTCATGCGGCAACTATTCGAATAGTCGGCTCGTCGTGGCGATATCTGCCGATGTCTTACTCTTCGTGATTGTTTCAGCATTTTCATGGAAAAACTCGCGATCTATAACCGTCTAACCGACTGCCAATGGTTGATATCTTGATCGTTTAGTTATTTTGAGCGTATACCGGAATACCGGCCCACTGAATCGAAGATGTCTCAAAAGATTTTCGCGACCGTACTGACAATGACGGTTTAGTTTATTTTGCAGTTTATTCGAAATCGGTGCCGGCCGCTGAATCGAAATGTCTGCAAATGCTGCCGTGTCTGGCGACATCCACCGTGTCTGGACGACTCGGTTTAGTTTATTACGGTACATTTTGACATGCCGAATGACGATGCTGAATCGAAGAATGATACCAAATGAAGTTTTTCTCGCTTTCACGGCGCATTCGATTCTAACTCTGGACATCATAGCGGCGACTAACTACCTTTTGTGACCCGAAAGAAGATAATATTACGGCTTTATGCTGTTATGGTGTTCTGTCATATGTTATCGTTTGGATTAAAACTATAAAGTATGATGGTCAGGCTGCAAAACATAATGGTCATGGCATATTCACGAACAACGTACAGTGGCTAAATTATTTCGGCGTGACACGCGTAGTTTTGAAGCGCAACTCTTCGAACACAACGACAACGTATTATGATGGTCAACGGCGAACGACGACCGAACCGCTGGCCGACCGGGCTTAACCAATCAGGCGCTAATTAAATCTTTACGATAACAGCAAGGACGGGAGTAACGGTACGCGAGGAGCGAACTTTATTACCGATATCAGGCTTTGATGAAACCGTAATCATACGACATTCATGTTGAAAACGTCGGAAGATGACGTTAACATATAAACGGTTGGAAAATGAAAGGCGGTATATGATTGCGATCGAAAATGTTAAAGTTCAGGGAAAGCACTGAAACTATCCGCAAAATACCGCGTGGAACGTAGCGCAAAACCAGAAAGAAGTTAGGCGTCGCCATATTGATAATATTGGACGATTTACCGCCAGATGAGTCTGAACGACAGATCAAATGGCGGTTCACCATGCGGTCTATTACCGAGCAAACATAACAATAACGTGAAGAATGACGAAAGTCATGTATGGTGATGCGAAGCACGGAAGTAATGGCATGATCGGTAATGAGTTAATAAGTCGAAGTGAAGTCTCTTTCTGTTTCTCATTCACGATCGCTTTCTGCGAATTCAAAGTGACGAAGAACAAATAAATCTGTTGTGTTGGGGATTATCGAACGTATGAAGTCATGTTCGTCCGTTATCTTGAGCTCAAACCTGAACGCGTCGGCATGGCAATAGGTGGTGAATAAGACGAAAACACATCTGTTATTCGTCTTATGTCGCGGCATCGACGTAAAAGCATGTTTGGTTACAAACAATCGATTTTCGATTTAAAGAGGACGCATCGTTCAATCTCGTCAAACTTGATCAACGAGCGCAGTCACGGTTAAACTTGAATGTTCCGTACCGGTGACGACGTATAGCGAAGAAAAAGCGTTCGAGCTTTCATTTGTCTTATTTGGTTATTTTTTCGATGTTAACACGGTAGTTCTTTTGCTCAACTGTGTCAACCGAAATCGAAGAATCGGTTTCCGGTTCGAAAAGAAACTTCTGGCGATTATCGTGCGGCAAACAAGCCTGGTCAAAGCAAGGATCCGGTAAATCACCCTAAATGGTAAGATCTGTAAAAATAACTAAAGTACCGTGCGTTTTATCGTCGTTGCGTAGTAAATCAGGCTCATTTTATGAAGGCATGTCTTTCTTTAATTCGTCTGGTCCCGAAACAAACAGTACATGCTTATGGTGCGTTGCGAGATTTTGATGTAAGTGCTAAATCGTAATGCGTCGCGTCGTAATGTACCAATGATGTATAGTGATCGTGTCTGTGCATAATTGTATTAATGACTTCATCGCTGGCGCATGTAAATGTTTGGAATGTATACGGCGTGAACAACCTTTCGATAGAGGTTCTAAATGACTGGAAAGTTTTAAACCGTATTATTTTCGTGTCGTGACGGTGTGCGCAAACAGAGAATGATTAACCCGATAATAAAATATGATTGAATTGCTAAGAACGTTAACAAATGAGAAAATGCGGGCTATGATTGTTTACGAAGATAACAACGCCTTCAAAAGCAAACGTCCTGTCGTGATTGAAACTTCAACAGGCTGAATGATATTGACGGTAAAGCCTGCTTGATATTATTAATGATCTGACGTGCGACACAGGAACTCGTTAAACGGATAAACTGTTGGATAACGGATGCGCCTCGCCGGTGTTAAATATCTGAAACACGGTAATCTACCTATCGTCGTCGATTGCGTTCGATATTCTCATCGTCTCGGCTTCGGTTCGTCAAACCATCGTGAAAGAAGACGAAAAGCAAATATGGCGATTAAGCGATTACTAATATTTTGAGACGGTATTATTACGGTTTATTGCTGATCTGGTGGCATCAACTCGAAGATTATGACTCGCTCGCCTATAATTGTCAAGTGCGAACGAACCTGGAATCGTAGACAATCGGGGCTTTTGAACAACGTGATCAACCCTGGTACTACGTGATCGTTCGAAGGAAAAGGCATCGTTACGAATGGACAACGTCTTCAGTGTACGCGACGTTGTCGCGAACAACCAATTTCGGATAAAGACTGATGGTCAGGTGTTTAAATGATTCTTTGCGGTGCCTTCTTTGGTAATGCAAAACTTGGTGGTGGAAGATAGACGCCATCGGAAGACTTAGCAGGCGCACGATAACTAAAACACCGGTCTTATTAAATACTTGTGCTGAAATACGCGATGAAGATTTTGAACGGCTGATGTTGTCTTATGAAGAAAATTTTAGGTTTGAACATCTCAGGCTTTGAAAATTATTCGTTTGATGTGGAATATGGGTAATTAAAGGCTCTTTGCGAATACATTATCACGAGATGTTCAACTCTGTCGTATTCTAGAAGGTGTATTTGCGGCACTGGCGAACAAAGTGCTGAACAAACCATACCCTGACTTTCGAACTGGATGTTCGATAACGGTTTTCGACGTAAAACGCGTTTCAAATCCCCAAAGATGGTGGTCGGATGCCGCCCGTCTGGCGGTAGTTTGGCTAAAGGAACCAATCGCGACGATTTTGGTGAACGGAACGTTTTCTGTAATGTTCAACTCGACGGC